>APFE031326053.1:114208-161614 GCA_000404065.3 Pinus taeda | reverse complement strand
AGCTCCAAAAAGGCATAAGAAAACTCGTTCTGCTGAAACCAAGCATAGGTGGCTTGGTCCTAGTTCCCAAGCCTTCTATTCATGCATCCCATTCGTGCTGAGGTGGCCTGCATCCATATCAACTATGAAGTGATTACGGGAATTTCTTAAAACTGTCAAAATTGCACTAAAACTCAAACTTTAATAAAAACTTTAGAAATTGATAAATCAAAGTTAAATACCTGTTTAAACACCAAATATTCATTAAAGTGAGATGGATGAGATGAAAATGAGGGATAAATGGATAACTAGATATGTTTATTAAAGTAAAATGAGATCAAATCTGAAGCCCAACAAGGACCTTTAGAGAAAGTAAGAAGCCATGCTGATATCGGGGATATGTCATAGTTATGAGCACTATGATCTAGGATGAGCCTTCCACATTTGAATAAGTAGTGAATATTTTTTTTTGGAAGGACACTATGGCCGAAGAGTATGAATCCATCATGAAGAATGATGTATGGGATATTGTTCTGAGACCTAAAAGAAATTCTTCCGTAACCTCTAAATGGTTGTTTAAGATTAATGTGTGCCTGATGGAAGAATTGAAAATACAAGGCAAGGTTCATGGCTAGAGGATTCTCCCAAAAAGAGGGAGAAGATTGTGATGAAATCTTTACACTTTTTTCCAAATACACACCCATTATATCGATTGTGGTCATTGTCGCTAGTCAAGGATGGACCGTTCGTTGGATGGAGTAAAGATGGAATTTCTTCATGGCATGCTACAAGAAGAATTATATGCTGAGAAGCCTCAGAGATTTAAAGTAAAGGACACGAATAATCATGTTTAAAGGTTGAAGAAAGGATTATATGTTTTGAAGCAAGGTCCTCGAGCCTAGTATGCCCGCATTGATAGTTACTTGGTGAAGCTTGGAAACATAAGAAGCAGTGTTGACTCTAACCTCTACTTCAAGGTGGTCCAAGGTATGCCTTTGATTTTAGTTTTATATGTTGATGATCCATTCTTGACAGGTAGTGAGCCTATGATGATCAAGTGTAAGAGAGAGTTGGCCTCTGAGTTCGAGATGGAGGATCTTGGCATGATGCATTACTTTATGGGATTAGAAATTTGGAAAAGACCCAATGAAATATTCCTTTCTCAAGGAAAATATGTCATAAAGTTATTAGAGAGATTTGGAATGAAGGAATGCAAATCTTTGACTACCCCGATGGAGATGAAATTCAAGAAGTTATGCAGAGATGTTGTTGGACCCGACTTGGATAACCCTTCAGAGTATCGTTAGTTGATTGGAGCATTGATGTTTCTTATGAACACCTATTGAGACATATGTTTTGTAGTGAACACTTTGAGTCAATTTATGACCGGGCCAGTTCATGCACATTGAGGTGTTGTTGAGCACATTCTGAAATATTTGCAAAGGATGATCAATCTTGGTCTGAGATATACTATAAGAGATGTATGACTACATGGATACACTGATGCTGACTAGGTTGGAAACATTATTGATAGGAAGAGCGCATTTGGGTGTTGCTTTAGCTTGGGATCTAACATGATATCTTAGATGAACAAGAAAAAAAAGTTCGTGGTTCTAAGTATAGCAGAGGAAGAGTATATTGTTGCTAGCATGGCTAGCTGTGAGGAAGTTTGGATGAGGAAGCTCTTTGGAGAGTTGTTTGAGCAGGTCCTGGACACAACAATGATATATTGCAGCAACAAGAGTGGGATATGATTGATAGAGAATGACGTGTTTCATGGAAAGTCCAAGCATATTGAGATCATATATCATTACATATGTGACATGGTGTAGAGAGGTGTTGTGAGACTTCGTCATCAATTGATGAGCAGATTGCAGGCATACTCACAAAGGATTTGCCGAAATGGAAGTTCTTGGTCTTCATAGAGAAGCTTAAACTAATGAATATGACCCTCCTGGGTAAGGGTCCTAAATGATCGAGGACACTAAGCAATGCTATTTCCCCCTACCTAAGCTCCCAGGGTGAGCAATTGAGCCATAGAGCTCCTGGGGTTGAGCCTGAACTCGTGGACAACATGCATGTATGTGATTCTTACCTCATAGTAAGTGTGTATCTCCCCTATATTAATCTTAGGGCGCGTTGGATCCTTACCTCATAGTAATTTTTTATCTCCCCCTGTCGAATATACCCTAGTATGCATCCTACCCACAAGTCAGAGTTGTTGGGATTGTTCCTGCCATCCGGCCAATGGGTTGAGATAGTGACTTAGGTGTGTCTAATACTTACTTTGCAGGGTGAGTGTGTATCTCCCCCAAGTGCCTTGGGTTGTGTTTTATCCTTACCTTGTAGGGAAAGTGTGTGTCTCCTCCTAAGGTTGTGGATGCAGGTGTTCTACCACTTGACTCTTGAGGGTCTTGATGGGAAGATCAACAGAAAATAGGATAGTTATGATCCTTACCTACCATGGTAAGTCGTATCCTGCCTATTGTACTATGATATAGGGTTGAGCTATGCTCCCCACTTATGTGGGTTGAGTTCGAACTACCCTAAGACATTTGTTCGATAGAGGGTTGTAGCTTGAGCACCCCTCCAATGTCAAATTATTCTTCTTTGACATTCAAGAGTGTTCAATATATGAGCAAAGATGACTTTTGATTTGATATTTGAGATGGGATAGATGTTACAGTCAATGATCTATCCCTATTCGAGAGGGTGTATTAATTTGGCATCTAAGGGACAAAATACCTCCTTTGGATGAACTTCCTCATCAAGGAAGACCCTCCTAGCCCTTAGAAGAATTTAATTTGGTTAAGGAAAAATATATTTTTAATATGAAAACTCACATGTGTACAAACATTTAGGTTGACATTAAGACAAATTGGTCACCCTTGGAAGCATATAAATACAAGTCAAGTGAACCTCATTTGGACATTAACATCAAGCATATTCTTCTCTCTTCTTTGGTTTGGCTCACACATGTCTAAATTTGGTTCGTATAGGTTCGAAATTGTAGGGTTTGAGCTCGAACATGTGAAGAAGGGTATTTGATATGTAGTTGTAGGGTTGGAACAAGAAAATATTTCCTGTAAATGCACTCATAATAGGGTGCTCCTTGTGACTGGGAAGTTGCAGCCACACTGATGGTCATTAGCTCCATGCAGCTGGGACCTAGTGTTTTGCTGATAGTTGACCGCAGGCTTGGAATTTTGATTCTGATCAGTTTTGTTGTTGGGCTCATCTTTTGGATATTTTTTGGTTGGTTTTGCTAGATAGTCTTGTGATTGAAGAATTGGAACATTGTACTCTCTCTTTGCAGAACAGTTTATGAAAATCTAATAAGAAGAATAATTTGAGAAAGGTTTCCCCCCAAGTAGGGTTTTCCCTAGTCTTTGACCAAATCCTTATGTCTCTTGTCATTATTCTTGATTGTCTACTGCATATTGCATTTACTTTTCTATCTATAATTGCTCTTAATAATTGGAAGAATAAATTGTATTGCTAACTCAAGAAAAGAATTGGGCTACTATGATTGTTACAATATAGAAAAATGGTAAATGAATAGAGGGAATGAGATTGAGTTCATATATAGATCTAAAATTAATATAAATATCATTAGCTCCATTCTTATACATATCCAACTAATTTCCAAGTGTAATCGATAGACAATTATTTAATGAATATAATTTATAGTTTAGGAAATTTTTCAAACACTTTGTATGCAAACATTTACACAAGAAACTAATGCACAACCACCTAAATATATTTTTTTAATGATATTTTTAAAGATTTTATAGAGAAAAGTTGGAATACCATTTGAGATTACATGCAAAAAATACCCTCAGTAAGCAACTGTTTCTCAGAATTTCCCAAATAATGAAATTAGGATCTAAAAATCCTATAGGTAGACTTAAAATGTAGGCTATAGGTTCATCTAGTATGGATTCCCCTTGAAGTTAGTATGAAACAGAACAAAAACATTTATAAACTTGTTTTAATAAATTCATATAAGCACACACATAAGTTTCCAAGTCTAATTGCATTGGAATTCTTCTTGGTTGAAACCACATAACCATATGGATAAAATCTAAAATCTAAAGGCAATAAAAGGATCTTACTTTCCTAGAATTACATAGAACTCATTTAGGAATTTCACCAAACACATGGAAAGCAATATAAATCTTTGGCTACACACTGAAAAAACAACCTAGCTCTATTTTATTTCCCATGGTAGCTTACTCGACATAAAATAAAGATATACAAATCATGTAAACAAAGTAGCATTCCTTTAGAACTCCTTTTATGAGCACTTGTCACATAATCCCCCAGTCATAATTATATCATAACCAAATTTACAATACCTTAAATAAACACAAATTTCCTACATAAATACTCCTACATCCAAAATTATATCAATATTGATTTCTAGCTTCTTTTTCAATTTGTACCCAAATGAAGGCACATTTTCCATTCATGGATTTGACCAAACATTTTGTTAATCATCATCTAAATCTTTATGTGAAATTAAACTAACTATCAAACTTTTTCTTAATGAGGCAAGAATGTTGAAGTAATTAAATTCAACATAAAACTACCAAAACTAACTTTTTTATAAAATGAATTTGATTCCCATGACTTCTTTCTATATGACGGGCATGGTACAACATCTCTTCTTCTTCTTTTATTTCGTAAATACTAAAAGATTCTCCAATGAAATTTTGAGGCTTGTACTTCTTATCTTTAATACAAGGAATTTATATCATACAAAAAAGAATTATCATGCCTATGTATTCAAACACATATTCATATTCATTAATGAGAGAAAATTAACCAAAGCTACCAAACTTAAAACACTTCTTAATCAAACACATCACGCTTTGTAAAAATATAATTCCAGTGGTTCGAACATTGTCCCAATTATCGACTCCTTGCTTTGGTCAAATCTCATGGTGCTAATCAATTTCCTCCTAGCCATCACTCACATAAAATTTATTTCCCTGAGACCTCTAAATTGTGTAACAATATTACCAATTTAACAAGAACCATAACCGCAAAATGAGAACTCTAGCACAAGAAACCCCAGCTTTTGCATTAAAATCATGGAAAAACACCTCAAAATAAAAAAATTGGTGATGTTGCATGCCTCTTTTTTTAGGGATAAAATTTCAACATTTTCAGCCATGGAATGAAAAACCAAATTCATGATCATGGAAAAACTTAAAATTTTGACATTTTTCAACCATAGAATTAAAACCAAATATCACTAGTATAAAAACCTTAAAATTTCAACATTTTTCAACCATGGCATTATAAACTTGATATTATAACTTACAAAAATAAAAAAAAAAATGGAATAAAAAAATTAAAAAATCAACACCTAGATCAAAGAGTCATTCTACCTAGAGTAATATATTTATTTAATGCTAAAAGTATAATTCTTTAGAAATATTAGCCTAAGATAACTGGACCCATTTTCAATGGGGCACTAAAATCATTTTTTTTTTGAAATTATGGCTTATAAAATCATCATTATTGTACACAAAATCATGAAAAGAACCCATCCAACCGGCGCCCCCCACCCCCCAACACACACAGATGCATACCTTCCAACTTAAGCTCAAAGAATTTAAATTCAAACTCAAAGCATATAATAGAAAATAATTCAACCATATCTTCAAAGATAAATAGGTCTTGGAGTCTCGTATTCAACATGCACAACAACAGATTATTCTAGATGGATGCATGGATACCCTATTAATGGAAGAGGGGCACTTAGTTAATCAAACTAAACAATGAAGCAAGAGGAGACCCTATATAAATTGTTATGTAACCAAATCACAAAACAAAAGAAAAGATACATAAATGAATTAAAAATAAGCCTCTTTGAGGGGGAAACCTCCTTTTACATTACATAAATGAACAATTCTTTCCCAAGTTTGTTTTGGCAAAACATTCGCTTCGAACCCTAGATCCAAGATAACTTGTTCCATCTCGTATTCCCCCATTCGCTCGGTGAGTCTCATTTCACGCTCGGTCCATGCCTTGTGCTTGCCAAGATTCCTGACCACGTGTGGTTCACCGGTAGCGTACTAGCACACCTATTGATCAGTTCCTGCAGGCCCTTCACAACCTTATTGTCACGGAGTAGTTTCATGCAGGTTTCTAAGAATGTGGTAATCATGGATGGGTCCATTTCTTCAGCTAGTTTTTCCTGACTTCTTGAGGTAGAGGCCTTAGCAAAGCTTTTCTTTTCTACCATAAATGTTTCTTTTGTGCGCTTCAGATCAAACCCAACCTCTTTTTTTGGTGCTTTGCAGACCCATTTTCCTTCTATAGGCTGCTTTCCTTTATCCTCCCCTGTCGTAGTTCTGCTTCGCAGCATAATGTTTACCTTAGGGTCTTCCTCGCGAGGCTCAACCCTCATCATCTGGAGGTTCTGCGTCGGCTGCAGGGGTTGCACCCCCTTTTCGCAAATCTTAGCTAATAATATTGGGCAATCCTTAGTCGCATGGTCAAACTGAGTACAATAGCAGCATAACAATCACGTTGGATTCAGGAAGTCCCTCGCATAGTGTCCTAGGCCTCTAGTTGTAACAAATTAGTTGTCCTCAGCCTCTCCCAATGTTGTAGATCTGATACCAATTGTTGTAGATCTAACCTGGAAATATATGAGAAATAACAAATATACCCAGAATAACAAGATAGAAATAGATAGAAATGTTTCTTTATTGATCAAACCCTTATGGTAGGGCAACACCATACATTCACTCCTTAAGGAAGGAGAATACTCCACAAGCCATATGCTCTTTCATACAAGAATACTTCTCTTCATATCTCTCCATGTGGAGTCTCTAGCCTCTATATAGGCCTCATACATACAATACCATGCATCATTACCATGGTTTACTCATACCATCAACTAATGCCATGGGCCCATTACATTATTATTAACTACTTGTGGTCCCTTACATGACATGGGTTAACCACCTTATTTATTACTATGGCCCATCCCATTATTACATTATTACCTTGGGTACCTCCCTCGGTACCCCATATTACCCCCCCTAGGTGTATAACATTCCACCCCCCTAGCATGTTTCGTCCCCGAAACATGGGAAGAACACAAATAATAAGATCTACTCAAAAGAGTAGTCCACTGATACCATGCACGTGCATCTAGCCATCCAAGAGAAAGGTGAACCCTCGATCTCGCTGGTGCCTCGGTCGCTTGAGATGGAAGTTGACCGTGGCTGCTCTTCTGTGTTGCTGTGTAGTAGATGGATCGTCTCTCCTTTGTCTCCGTCATGTGACTACTTGGTTTCCATCTTGATGGTTGTCTTCTTGCGGGGTGATGTAGGTGATGATATGTTGAAGTTTTAACGCACGGTGTCTTTTTCTTTAAGTCACCCTGCTGTGGTGCCTGTTGTGGTGTCTTCTTTTCCAATAAGACTTCAACCACTAAGTCCTCCTCTGATGTATCAGCACCTGTAACCTTTTCTGCTTCAGCCTCTTGTTACACAGTAAAATGTCACTGCCATCATGTCAGTCTCCCTACTGTGTTATAAAACCACATTCACCTAAGCTCATGCTCCTTGAAATGGCTAAAAACCCTCTTTGCCTAAATTAAATGTATCATCGCGTCTGTTTATTAAATAACTACGCTGACAGGCGGAGGTTAGTGTTATTGCTGCGCTGCCAGCGCGGAAGCACACGTGTTTTCCGCGCTGGTGCCATTTTACGGACAGCGCACCCTCCGTTTGCCCTGTTGAACGCTGACTAGACCTCCTCTATAGCTGATCTGCGATGTCAGCGCGCCATCTCAGTGTCTCACCCATGCTGATCCTATTTGGGCGAATTTGTTCTAACAACCAACCTTCCAGATCCCTCCAGACTTGGTTGTTAGCATTGCTGAGGTCGCCATCCTTTCTCTGGCATGTCTGTTCGACTGACCATCCACTTATCTTGGGGGAGATCTCATCCTTTACCTATTCATGGAGACTCCTTCTCCTTTATAAGCCTCCTCCATTGCCCATGAGCAGCTAGTTTTGGAACATATAGACTTTGATTGAGGAATTCTTAGTGCATTAGTGCTACTCTTTGTAGGCATTTGGTGTGTTGTGTGAGGATTGCTTTGAGCTTTGAGGAAGGTCATGAGCTTGTTGCCTTGTATGTGAGAGAGAGACCTCTTTGACTTGGGAGATTTGCTTCAAAGGTGAATGCTTGGAAGACATGCTGGCTGGACCCTCTAGAGAAGGACTCAGCGTCAAGACTTCGGTTGTACCTTACTCTATTTTCTTATTAATAAAGATAAATGACTACTCTTATGGTTCCATTTCCATTTGTCCTATGAATGATTAATGTAAATTGTATCCTTCCTGACTAATACATAGTTGTTTTTAGTAGATTTTACGCCCTTGTTTGCTCTCTCTTTGCTTGTGCAGGTGTTCATCCGCGAGGATAGTGGAGAATTGTGATCGGCTGGAGCGAAGGAGCGAGAGGATCATCTCTTCGACAAACATAGCGTTGGAATCCAAGTAGGTTTCTCTTACCCACTTGTTAATTACAACTAGGAACCTGCGGTGTAGCATTGTTTGATTGTTGCTAGACCCCCTTTGGGCTAGTAGGGATCGCCTCTATCCGTAGAGGGGATTTACCTCTCCAACACCTCTGTTTGTGTCTGATTGTCAGCCATCAACTGCTCATCATCTGATATGTCAGACCCTGGAACATTTTCTGCTTCAGCCTCCTTGGACTCTATCTGTTTATTAATGGAAATATCCTGTAATATAATTTTCTTCTTTTTATACCAGAGCTTCAGGAATTTCTTCTGTACATTAATATTGATAGTACCCACCGATTCCATCCAAGGGTATCCCAAAACAACATCTATGTTATCCATATCTGAAGCATAAAAATCACCATGAGACACATACTTATCCATAGAAAGTTTCAAATCCTTATAAATTTGAACATCCTTATCATCAACCTGTGTATTTTCAATATGTTTTGTTGGGACTTGCAATTTTTTTGCCAATTTAGCATTGATGAAATTATGTTTACCATTAGGATTGATAGAAACAATGATCTTCTCTTTCTGAATCAATCCATGAACCTGCAGTAAGGAGATACCCGTAGCAATTAACCCCTTATGTGTCTCATTCTCCTTTTTTCTAGCCTGAGACCATTTGTCCAAAAGGACTTTTTCAAATTTTGCATCTGAAAGTTTGGTCAACTACTTGTGGTCAAGTGATTTCCACCACCATTTGGTAGCCTCATCTATTAAATTAAACCACACTTTATCCCTCCAATGTGTCCCAAATATACGCTTTAGTTCCTTTATGAGTTCTTCAATAGTCATACCATTATCATTCCCTGAAAAAAATGCCTTGCTAGAATCCATGAATGGTTTGGAAAAAAAGTCACCTACTTGGCGAAAATTTGAAAATGTCACAGTTTCGTCAATATTGCTCAGAATCTCTATTATAACCTGTTTTTGGAAATGGAGCAACCATTCTGCATCTGCCCATGTGATAGAAATCTTGATTTCAGACACTGGATGATTTGATCAGATCCTTGCGCTGCTACTCTCCCGCCGTCACCCAAATTCTGAAAAAAGAGCTATTTTTAAATGCAGCGATATCTCCCTCATTCGGAAATCCGATTGGACTTGATTTTTTTTTTTTAAATGGGTGTTTTTCAACAAATACTTCCAGAGCTACAATTAGATCCTTGTAGAGCTTGCACCAGGCGTCTAGATCTGTTGTGCAACAAACTCGTTGCCCTTGAAAAATTATTTCAACCCACTGATTTTTAAATCAGCGATATCTCCTTCATCCGGACTCCGATTTGACCGATTTTTTTTTTTGAAATCGGCTATTTTTTCACAAAGAATATAGATATGCAATCAAATTTTGCAGATCTTGAACCAAAACGTACAAATCTGATCTGCAAACTCGCCGCCCTTGAAATCCTGCAAAAAGTAAAAAAATTCTCCACTTTTGTGCCCAAGAAAGTGCTCTGATACCACTTGTTGTATATCTAACCCAAAAATATATGATAACATAAATAACCCAATAAATAACTCTGATACCACTTGTTGTAGATCTAACCCAAGAATATTATAGATCTGATATGAAAATATAAGATAATGCAAATAAACCCAAGAATAATATGAAATGATTCTTTATTGATCAAACCCTTAAGATAGGGCAACACCATACATTCACTCTTTAAGGAAGGAGAATACTCCACAAGCCACATGCCTGTTCATACAAAAATACTTCTCTTCATATCCCTCCCTGTGGAGTCTCTAGCCTCTATATAGGCCTCATACATACAATACCATGCATCATTACCATGGTTTCCTCATACCATCAACTAATACCATGGGCCCCTTACATTATTATTAACTACTTGTGGTCCCTTACATGACAGGGGTTAACCACCTTATTTATTACTATGGCCCATCCCATTATTACATTATTACCTTGGGTACCTCCCTCGGTACCCCATATTACCCCCCTAGGCCACTTGTTGTAGATCTAACCCAAGAATAACAAGATATGAATAGATAGAAATGCTTCTTTATTGATCAAACCCTTAAGGTAGGTCAACACCATACATTCACTCCTTAAGGAAGGAGAATACTCCACAAGCCATATGCTTGTTTATACAATAATAATTCTCTTCATATCTCTCCATGTGGAGTCTCTAGCCTCTATATAGGCCTCATACATACAATACCATGCATCATTACCATGGTTTCCTCATACCATCAACTAATACCATGGGACCCTTACATTATTATTAACTACTTGTGGTCCCTTACATGACATGGGTTAACCACCTTATTTATTACTATGGCCCATCCCGTTATTACATTATTACCTTGGGTACCTCCCTCGGTACCCCATATTACCCCCCTAGGTATATAACAGCCATCCCAAAAAAAATCCTTCTTAACCTTGTGGTAAGATTTTAAAAATCTTGAGTGCCCTCCTAAGGGAGAAGTGTGCAATTCCATTATAATCTTTTGTTTGAGTTGATAATTCTTACATAGGTATAAGTGATAATTGTACCATAACGAATCATTTTTCCAGCTAAATGTATTAGATGTACTGGGATCTTGTTGTAACTTTCGAATGAGTTCCCACACTTCTTCATCATTCTTCCATTCCTCCCTTGCTTCATTTATCCAATCTGGTTGGATATTAGAAATGGCACACAACAATGCTTCCACATCCTCATCCTTTCCTTGAAAGTGCATCTACCACAACATTTTGGCTTCCCTTTTTTGTAGTGAATTTCAAAGTCATAACCCAACATCTTTGTGACCCATTTTTGTTGCTCTTGAGAGGATAATATTTGTTCTAAAAAGTATTTAAAACTATCATGATCTGATTTTACCTTGAAGTGTCTTCCCATTAGGTAGGGTTGCCATTTCTTAAGTGCATGTAGTATTTCCAACATTTCCTTCTCATAAATAGCTTTGTGTAAATACTTTCCCTTGATTGCATGAATTTCGAAAGCAATGGGTCTTTCATATTGCATTAAAACAACACCAATTCCATTTCCTAAAGCATCACATTCCACAATAAAAGTTTTTTTTGTAGCTTCTAAAACATCGCAGGAAAAAAGTTATCACGAAAATGCCACGATGACCTGTTTAGAGCAGCGAAACCCTAGAATCCAAAGCTCTGATACCAAATGTTAGGAAACTATCTCACAAAAAGATAGAAAAGATAGATCAATGCCTTAGAATTCAGCCTCTTCGAGGGGGCAACCTCATTTACATTACACAAATGAACAATTCTTGGATGAATACAAAGAACTAAAACCTCCCTTCTATATATAGGAGTCTAAGGGGTCACAATATAATCAAGCCGACGTAACAATAATAACATAAGGGCACAAAAATAACAATAGCGGGTTTCTATGGGGCATAGTAATAACAATATGGGGACAATACAGGCACAATAATAACAATAAGGGATACAATGACAATAGTAATGTGGGAAGCACTAGAATTATAGGGGCCTAACATAAACGAACAAAGAGAATAATATTTATATTTATAAATATAAATATAAATATAAAAATTATTAAGAAACAATTATTAAAAACCAAAATAAATTATTTAATTTGATATGAAATAAGGTTATAATAGCTTCAATAAATAAATCTAATTCGTTTAGGGCTAATATAAAAACTAAATTGGGAAATAAAATTGGTTTTTAAATTTAGATATTATGTATTAAAAGTAGAAAAAAATATTTTTTTTTTGAATTAAATAATTAATAAATAAATTTTCTCTAGGTTCTCCTTTTTCACTCATTTATTTATTTATTTATTTTTTAATTTCCTTAGATTATGGTTTTTTCCTCATTTGTTAAATTTCCTTCCTGTTAGCCTCCTGCTGCAGCAGGTTACTCATCTTTCATGATTGACATTTTTACATGCCAAATATGTCATACTTTGCATGCTGCAATGTTCCATATTTGCTACAGAGGCCAAAGAAGGATGCCATGAGAGTGTGCTAGTCTAAATGCCACTGCTGTATTCCAATTTTGATGTGCTATTCCATTTTTGAAGAATTTTCAGTTAAGGGGAGGTCCAAACAGCTTAATCTTGGTCTCCCTAGGTTTCAATTTCCTTTTGTAGAATATAGAGAATCATTATCTGTCCAAACAGCTTAATCTTGGCAGATTCTTAGATAGGTAGAGAAGCAAGGGTGCTCAACAGCTTAATCTGAGCCCCTGGATGAAATAAGTATAGATGTAGATAGGAGGACAGTAAAAGAAAAATTGAAAAGCTGGGTTTGCTAGTGCAAGTGCACCCAAACCAAAAGAAGAAAAAATGCTAGGTAAGTAGGCTGGGTAGGTAGTTTTGAGGTTGCAGAATGTTGATTTGTGATCAATTTCATGTTTTCAAATGTCATATTTATTTAAGTCACAATTATCAAGCAGTTTTCATTTGGAGGAGCTCAAGCGAGGCATAATTAACTCCCCCCTTCTTCCTTATTCCCTAAATCACTCACTAGCTTCCCCTAAAGAGGTCAAGATCTGCTTGATACCTCTCAGATTCATCATTCTTCATATTAGTAGCCTTGGTAAAGGCCTGCTTTACTC
This sequence comes from Pinus taeda, assembly GCA_000404065.3. NCBI lineage: Eukaryota > Viridiplantae > Streptophyta > Pinopsida > Pinales > Pinaceae > Pinus > Pinus taeda. The sequence goes on along the minus strand of APFE031326053.1, from coordinate 148,511 downwards.
AAGGAATGTTCATACTTCCTCTATAAGTCCTATTTCCCCTTTGTAGCCTAAGAGTTATACACTTAGCGCTTTCTTGTCACCATTCATATTAACTACTAACTCTAAATATGTAACTCCCTATCTATCTCCCCTTCCCCACTAAAACTATGTTAATAATTCCCCTATATACTTATCCCCTCCCCTTGGTTGAAATATAACCATAAGTACACTTGGGAATTGCTAAGTTTATTTGAAACTCAGCAAGAACCCTCATTTCCCCCTTCAAACCATCTTCTCATGCATATCAGACCCTTCCCATGCCTTGAAATCCCTTCAAACATCAAAAATTTCAGCTACGGATCATAAAACCCTCATCACTTACCTTGGGCCTTGCTCTGATTGCAAAAGGTTCTATTGGACCCCGTCCGATGCAATATTGCAATCGGGAGGGGAGTCGTGTATCAAAACAACGCATAAAGAGTGCCCCCGATTGCTTTGGCCAACAACGATTTCGCTGATCGGCGTATTGCTATGACAAAACAAAGCATGCATGCACGCTGTCGATATGGTCATCGCCGATGGTCTGTTGTCGATCGCATATCGGCGATCGGCGTTTCATATGAATCCACGCCATATATATATGTAGGCCCTATCCCTTATCCTTCCGCTGCCTTCTCTGTTCTGCCATCCGTACGATTGCCCGCGCCCTAGATCTACGAAGGGCGGGTTTGTTCCCTTCCGAACCTGTTGATGATTAGCGTCCGGGGATGGGAGTTTTTCCCCTGCCACGTCACTCGCCATACGGGTCCCACCACTGATGTCATGCTGACGTCATCCGCTGAAAGAAAAGCGTGCAAAGGCAAAATCGCTGCTTAGGAAGCCTAGATTCAAAATCTGAGGCAGTTTTCGATGAGCGATTACGCGCTACCTCTATGGGAAATAGGCCGAAATGGGGAATCTTTTCTTCAACAGTCGGTTTTTGCCTCGAAAGGGCAGAAAAGGGATGATTTAACATTTTAAAAGAGTATCAGAAGCAGAAAGAAGCCAAAACTCATGTCAAAGTGTATCAGTGTTGTGGCAAAGTGTATCAGCGAAGATTTTCTCAGTGCTCGAAGTTGATAAAACATTAAAGAGCCCCCAGCAAGTCAAAGAAATAGTAAAAGCCATTTAAAGCCTCTCAAATCACAGTTATTGCACATCAATGCTACTCAAGAGTAGTGGAGCAGAGACCAATGCGCAGTTATGATAAATGGCTAGCACATAACAGCAAAGAATACATTCCTACTCATTTTGAAGCAGCTGCCCCAACATGGCACTTAGATAAATATTTCATACATTTACTTCAAGATAAGATGAATTAAAGCACTCATTTCCCTCAGATCTGTTTAAAATTTACTGTAATAAATACTCCTAGATATTTTCACTATAAAGACAGCCCTGAACAATGGAATTAAGGGTGGTTGTTAGTTGGCTAATCCGATCCAGGAGAGACTCGCACTGTATATTTGATATGTTCTATAATCAAAGACTGCTGTAAGGATTGGAACAATGACTGTTTGCTGCATATAAATGGTTGAAGAGTGACTATGGAAATCTTGTGCTGCTACATTAAACAATAAATGTTTCTTCGTTATATTTCATTATATATGTTTAAACTGCTATCATATCATTGTCTAAATAACAGGAAAAATGAATAGCTTAGACTTTGCTTGATTGCACTCTGTGCTCAATTTCTGTTGTTTCTATATGTTTTCCTTTGAATCAGATATAAATGTGAATTCCTTTTTGGCTCATATTTGCCCTAATTCACCCATGTATGACAGTTATCCAGGGATTCTTCACTGCCCCTAGTTAGAGCTCATTCACCTTCCCTCCGTTAAGTTGATTGAGAGATTCTTAATTGCCTCTAATTCCTTATATTTCATTTCATTCTTTAGCTTGAAGGTTTTTTTATGTGTAGCTACCTTGCTCCATTTTCCTCTTGTGACCAAGAAAACGCACCAGCAGTCCTACTCCTTAACTCCATGCCCAATGGTTTGAACTTATCGCACTATGCATGCCTCTCTGCTTGAAAGCATCATCCTTCCTACCACCAAACACAAAACCCTTTGAACCCAATAGCTAGCCTAAAATCATCATCAACAAAATCATTAAGAGAGAGCCCTCTCTGACTACAGGTAGGCTAGAACCTGCAGTCCAAAGATTGGTTTGTGGTTACCTCGGTCGTATCCCTTCAGGAGCTTAGGGACAACCTGAGTGATAACATAATGGTGACTCCACTGGGGACTCCTCAGATAATCTCACAAATCCAGTCCGAAGCTCCGCTGAGGAAGAATCTAAGCTTTAAAAAGTTTCTGTTCAGCCTATATTGTTAGAAAAAATCCCCAAAAAACAAGCTAGAAGCTGGCTCCCAAAAAGCATTCACATTATACAAGATTAAATCCAGACCCAAATCCCCCAACTGTTTTTGAAAATCCCAATATAATCCCTAAGATCCTTAGAAAACAAGAGCAGCAAGAAGATTTTGCTGAAACCATTCCTGAAGCAGTTCATCCAAGCTCTGTTCCAACCCCTGTCAAACTTCTATTTCATTCAAACCCTACTTCCCCTTGTTCATCATCTTCTTCTCCAAGTACCGTTTCCACACCTCCATTCACTGCACATACCACCACTCCTATTATCCTGGCTGTTCCAGTTGTCCCGCTTATCCCTGTTGTTCGACTTATTCCTGCTAATATGGCTAACAGATATGCACCTTTATAGCTACCTGCTAATCCCACGGCTATGCCTCAGGATTACCAGACTAAAATAACTTATTTTGATGGCACAAGTGCCTGCATAGCCTTTCAGCATACAAAGAAAATGCAGGACTACTTTGACAGTTATGAGATTGATGATGATAGTGTGAGAATGAAGATTTTTGTCCAAAGTTTGACAGGTGATGTCAAGACCTGGTTTAGAGCACTTCCAACCAAATCCATAGCAAACCCAGACGCCTTATACCAGTCATTTATCAACAGATGGGAGAAAAAGAAAGATCCCTTGCACATTTTATCTGAATACGACAATATCAAAAGAGGCCCTCAGGAGACCGTTTTGGACTACTATGTGCGATTTAATAATGTTTATAATGCAATACCACAGAACTTAAGACCTCCAGCTGATCTTGCTTTGTACAAATTCCCTGGTGGTTTTGATCTCGATATGGCTTATCAGTTAAGGGAAAGAGCCCCTCAAAGCCTTGCAGAGATGCAAAATGTTGTTGTCAGTGTGGAGGCAAACCTAATTGCCAAAAGAAACAGAGCCAGAACCGAGAGAAGAACTACCTTTAAGGAAGAACCCTCAGCCTTAGATCAGAAACTAGATGCTATTATCAGTGGCATGCACAGGTTGGGAGATAGAGTGGAAAGTGTTGAGAGGAAATCATCATGGGAAGGACAACAGCCTAACGCCATAAGGAACCCAAATTTCAGGAAAGATTAGAACATAAACACTGGTAGATCTAGCCCAGACCATGATATAAGACCTCCTTTCCAAGAAAACTACACAGAGAGATCCATTTCTAGTGAGCCCACAGAAGAGACTCACATGAACTTGATAGATTCGAAAAATGAGCAACAGATTTTTCTCACTCAAGAATATCAAGACTACCATGATATAAATCAATTTCAGACTAAGTCTGGGGAGTCTTTTGATTCTAAACAAGGCTATGATTCTGCTATGAATGAGGTCCACAAACAATATAAGATGAGAACAAGAACCATAGATATCCCTGCACCTAGCAAAACAAAGGACATCAAACAAACCAATAAGATTAAAGGCAAGGTTATCATAACAGAACCAGCTGATATTTCTATCCCAAACCCGCACCAAGTGACTGTAGAGGACATAACAGACATACAACCTCCTACTGATCAGCCTCTGCCTCCTTCTTCCTCGAAAGAAAATTTGAACAACAATCCTAAAAATCTTCCCAAAACAGAAATACCACAAATTGTCATTCACCATAACGCAGATAATCAAAAGGAAAACACAAAAAGTATTCTTGAAAAGGAGAAATCTGCTATTTCTAACGCAAAGATTCTATTGGAAAAACCATTTAACTTAGAAGCAGAGATTGGAAAAATTAAGATATCCATCCCCCTCTCAGAACTTGCCAAGCATGATGTTTATAGGCAACAAATTCAAATGTCACTTCAAATGCCAAAGATCAAGGATGATGTAAATGTTTTAGATGATACCCCTGAGCTGCTGTTTGGTCCAGAAGTTAATGGAAAATCAACACATGGATCTGTTCCACCCTTTTATGTTAGTTTGCACATACATGACAAGATCTTGCATAATACTATGTTTGACTCAGGTGCCTCACACAATCTTATGCCCAAAGCTGTAATGGAAAAGCTAAACCTTGATGTCACGAGATCCTACAAAGATCTATTCTCCTTTTACTCAAGTCAGGTCAAGTATTTAGGCTTAATCAAGGACCTTTGTGTGTCTTTAGTCCAATTTCCCAACAAAACAATCCTAATGGATGTAGTAGTTGCTGACATTCCAATAAAATATGGCATGCTCCTATCAAGATCATGGGGAGAAAAACTCCAAGGATCCCTCCAACTTGACCTCTCTTATGCCACTATATCTGTCTTTGGACAACCAAAGATACTGTATAGAGAAACGCTCATGAAGTATGTGGTAAGTAGTGAGGAAAAGCCCCAAAATTTTCCAATTTACTCAATCCATTCTGATATGGATTCATTTATTCTTTTTAATGACGACACCAATCCTCCAACTAATGAGAAGCCTTTAACTTTAGAGCTAGAGACAAGCATAAATGAAGAATCGGTTGCCCATGCCCATGACATGGTCGCAACAATTAAGGCAACCAGCAAACAAAAAGCACCTCCTCAAACAAAAATTTTAAATCTGTCCAATCCTAAAATAACTGAAACTCTTAATACAAACCAAAAGTAAGAAATTACATGGTATTTAGAGTTTGATGGTTCTGTCAACAAGTTAGGAGCAGGGGCAGGTGTATGGATTCACAATACACATGACAATCATGCAGAAGGCCATGCTTACAGACTAAATTTCAGATGTACCAACAACATGGTAGAATATGAGGCTCTCCTCTTAGGCCTAAAATTGCTCAAAGTACTAGGAGCTGCAAAAGTGTCCATTCTAAGTGACTCCGATCTAATCATACAACAAATGAAAGGTAACTTTGTTACCAATGACAATAGAATGAGGGCCTATAGGACTGCTGCCACATAAATACTCAATACCTTCACTAAATCTGAGCTTGCCAAGATTTCTAGAAACCATAACATACATGCACACAACTTAGCCACTTTTGCTAGTACATGCAAGCTTCCCTTTGAGCCAACTCACCATTTTAATGCTGAGATAAAACATAGGCCCGCTGTTCCTAACAATATTAAAGATTGGCAAGTATTTGAAAATGATGCCCAGATTAACAATTCCTCACTCTTGAGGGTGAGTTTTCAAATATAAACATTGACATAGAGGCCATGAATGATTCCCAGCAACAAAAAAACGAAAATCAGCAGGTGCTAACAGCCGCAACAGCAAAACAAATCCTTAACCCAACTGTTTTTGATAATGCAAACATAGAAGAGCTGAAACAAATGCATTTAGATGAAACAGCCAAAGCAGAGGTCGAGTTCATTGATCTAAAGAATAACTTTTTGCCTGCTGGCCTCACTCCATTAGAAGACATGTATGATGATAATGATGTGCCCTAAAATCCAAAAATGGAGCCTTTAGGTGCTGCTATAAAAGAACACAACATAGGGACAACAGAAAAGCCCAAAATGATTAAATTGTCCAAAAATCTGCCCCCTGATCAAAAACCAAAGTATGTGGATTTGTTCAAAGAGTTCCAAAGATGTATTTGCTTGGAGTTATGAGGACTTGAAGTCCTATGACACCTCAGTGATTCAACATACCATCCACTTAAAACCAAATCAAAAAACCATTCAAGCAGAAACTTAGAAGAATAGACCATATGCTTCTTCCCCTCATTGAAAAAGGAAGTGAAGAAAATGTTTGAAGCATGTATCATAGCACCCATCAGATTTTCTGAATGGGTATCCAATTTGGTTTCCTACAAGGAAAAAATCAGGTGAGATCAGACTGTGTGTAGACCTAAGAAACTTAAATCAAGTCTCTCTAAAAGACCACTATCCTTTGCCCAAAATGGACCACATCCTGCAAAGAGTAGTGGGTTCATCTAGAATTTCTTTACTTGATGGCTTTTCAGGTTTCAATCAAATACTTGTTCACCCAGATGACCAAGACAAGACAGCCTTTACCACACCGTGGGGAACATTTAAGTATGTTCAAAGGGCAATGGATATTGCATTTGCCAAGGAAATACATGATTTCCTTATTTTTTACCTTGATGACTTAACCCCTTTCTCTAAATCTGATCAAGAGCACCTCAAACATTTGAGGCAAATCTTCATGACATGCAGGAAATATGGCATTTCCTTGAACCCTAAGAAGTCCTTATTTGGCCTTGAGGAAGGTAAGTTGTTAGGCCACATCATTTCAAAAGACGGTATTAGAATTGATCCGGAAAGGATCCAAGCCATCCTCCAAATTCCCTACCCAAGAAACATAAAAGAGTTGCAAGCATTCCTTGGAAAGATCAATTTCTTAAGGAGTTTTATCCCAAATTTAGCCGAACTGATAAGACTGTTAAGCAACATGTTAAAAAAGGATGCCAAGATAAGATGGTCTCTTGAAACCAATTAGGCTTTTGAGAGTATCAAAACTGCCTTGACTCAAACGCCTGTCCTCACAAGTCCGCAATTTGACAAAGATTTTATCATTTTTTCTTTTGCATCTGAGCACACGATAGCTACTGTCCTTTTGCAAAAAGATGATCAAGGAAATGAAAATCCAGTTGCATTTTTCAACCAAGCCTTAAGAGATGCACCCTTGAAGTATCAAATTATGGAATAGCAGGCCTATGCCCTTATCAAGGCTATAAAAGACTTCAGAGTTTATATTTTATATTCACATGTGATTGCCTATGTCCCAAACTCTGTTGTAAAAGACATATTAATTCAAGAGGGGCTAGAAGGCAAAAGAGGCAAGTGGATTTCCAGCATTTTTGAATATGACATTGAGATAAAACCCACCAAGCTGATAAAGGGACAAGGTTTAGCCAAACTAATGTCCGAAACGAATCTTCAAGCCTTAGACATCTACCAACTGGACAATGAACGGGAGCTGGCGACTCCATAGATTAGTCAAACCTTTTTACAATCCCCATGGTACGTTGATATTTGCTTTGTATTGTTAAACCTATGTGCTCCCCCAGGATTGTCCAGAACCAAAAAGAGATTTCTAAAAATGAAAGCATTAAAGTTTTTGTCTTAGATGGTGCCTTGTTTTGGAAAAATCATGAAGGAATTTTACTGAACTATTTAACCATGAATGAAACTAATAGCATCATGAAAGAGTTCCATGCAGGGGACTGTGGAGGACATCTATATTGGAAATCCACTATGGACAAGATTTTAAGGGATGGTTATTATTGGCCCTCTCTATTTGCAGATGTCAAGAAATTGGCTATTTCATGTCACAAATGCCAAATCTTTGAAGGAAAAAGAAAATTGTTGCCTTTGCCCCTTAAGCCCATCTCAACCGAAAATCCTTTTCAACAATGGGGTCTTGACTTTATAGGTGAAATCCATCCCTCTTCTTCAGGCCAGCACAAGTGGATTTTAACAGCCACTGACTATTTCACCAAGTGGATTGAAGCCATCCCATGTAGGCAAGCCAATGACTCCACAATTATCCAGTTCCTTGAGGGCAATATCCTTTCCAGATTTGGCTGCCCTGAGAGGATCATCACTGACAACACTGCTGCCTTCAAATCCAAGAATATGATCAACTTCTGCCATAAATTTCACATTACCTTGGGCCATTCTACAGCCTACTACCCTCAAGGTAATGGCTTGGCCGAATCATCCAACAAAAGCCTCATCAACATCATAAAGAAAGTGTTGGAGGAAAACAAAAAGAACTGGCATAGAAAGCTCACAAATGCCCTGTAGGCAGACAAACTTTCAACCAAGAGATCCATTGGGATGAGCCCTTATGAGCTAGTATATGGCATGGAAGCCAGATTTCCTTCATCTTTGGGCATTCCGACTATCAAACTGTTACAGGAGATTCAAGCTGAACCAAATGACATTCAAAGAAGAATTAATCAGACCATTCATCTTCAGCAAACCAGAGAGCAGGTGTATAACAGAGCTCAAGTTTTGCAAGAAAAACTCAAAAAGACGTTTGACAAGAAAGCTAAGTCTGAGGACTTCTGTGTTGGAAGCAAAGTTCTAAGGTGGGACTCACGAAGAGAAGACAAGGGCAAACATGCAAAATTTGATTTTCTTTGGAAAGGTCCATTCATTATCAGCGTTGTGCAAGGAAATAACACATATTTCCTCAAATCTATAGACGGTAGCACAGTTGAAGAGGGCCCTGTAAATGGCCGAATGTTAAAGCATTATCATGATCCCTTTCGTTGAGAATAACCCAGCGGCATCATGTCTATACATAAATGTTTGTATATATCAGCACTTTGTTTTACGTTTGTGTAAGAGTCTGGATGACAGAGCATGCAGAAGAAAGCAGGAAGTGCTACACGGTCCACAAGCAATTCAGTTGAGGGAAAGTGTTGTCCTCATTCCAAAGTTCCAACTATCCAATAGTCAGCACTAAGAAATTTCAATCTACAGCAACAATAGAAGATCAAGGCAGTCTGACCTGCTGTTCTTGGCCTTTCACAAGGAAAAGCCATCCCCAAGTGGAGCCACTGTTAGCCTCTTGCTGTAGCAGGTTACTCATCTTTCATGATTGACATTTTTACATGCCAAATATGTCATACTTTGCATGCTGCAATGTTCCATATTTGCTACAGAGCCCAAAGAAGGATGTCATGAGAGTGTGCTAGTCTAAATGCCACTATTGTATTCCAATTTTGATGGGCTATTCCATTTTTGAAGAATTTTCAGTTAAAGGGAGGTCCAAACAGCTTAATCTTGGTCTCCCTAGGTTTTAATTTCCTGTTGTAGAATATAGAGAATCATTATCTGTCCAAACAACTTAATCTTGGCAGGGTGCTCAATAGCTTAATCTGAGCCCCTGGATGAAATAAGTATAGATGTAGATAGGAAGATAGTAAAAGAAAAGTTGAAAAGTTGGGTTTGCTAGTTCAAGTGCACCCAAACCAAAAGAAGAAAAAATGCTAGGTAAGTAGGCTGGGTAGGTAGTTTTGAGGTTGCAGAATGTTGATTTGTGATCGATTTCATGTTTTCAAATGTCATATTTATTTAGGTCACAATTATCAGGCAGTTTTCATTTGGAGGAGCTCAAGCGAGGCATAACTAACTTCCCCCTTCTTCCTTATTCCCTTAATCACTCACTAACTTCCCCTAAAGAGGTCAAGATCTGCTTGATACCTCTCAGATTCATCATTCTTCATATTAGTAGCCTTGGTAAAGGCCTGCTTTACTCAAGGAATGTTCATACTTCCTCTATAAGTCCTATTTCCCCTTTGTAGCCTAAGAGTTATACGCTTAGTGCTTTCTTGTCACCATTCATATTAACTACTAACTCTAAATATGTAACTCCCTATCTATCTCCCCTTCCCTACTAAAACTATGTTAATAATTCCCCTATATACTTATCCCCTCCCCCTGGTTGAAATATAACCATAAGTACACTTGGGAATTGCTAAGTTTATTTGAAACTCAGCAAGAACCCTCATTTCCCCCCTCAAACCATCTTCTCATGCATATCGGACCCTTCCCATGCCTTGAAATCCCTTCAAACATCAAAAATTTCTGCTTCGGATCATAAAACCCTCATCACTTACCTTGGGCCTTTCTCCGATTGCAAAAGGTTCTATTGGACCCCCTTCGATGCGATATCGCAATTGGGAGGGGAGTCATGTATCAAAACAATGCATAAAGTGTGCCCCCGATTGGTTTGGCCGACAACGATTTCGTCGATCGGTGTATCGCTATGACAAAACAAAGCATGCATGCGCGCTGTGGATATGGTTATCGCCGATGGTTTGTTGCCGATCGCATATCAGTGATCGACATTTCATATGAATCCATGCCATATATGTATGTAGGCCCCGTACCTTAGCCTTCCGCCGCCTTCTCTATTCTGCCATCCATCCGATTGCCCGCGCCCTAGATCTACGAAGGGCAGGTCTGTTCCCTTCCAAACTTGTTGATGATTAGCATCCGGGGATGGGAGTTTTTCCCCTGCCACGTCACCCGGCATACGAGTCCCACCGCTGACGTCATGCTGATGTCATCCACCGAAAGAAAAGCGCGCAAAGGCAAAATCACTGCTTAGGAAGCCCGTATTCAAAATATGAGGCAGTTTCCGATGCGCGATTACGCGCTACCACTACGGGAAATAGGCCAAAATGGGGAATCTTTTCTTTAGCAGTCGGTTTTTGCCTCGAAAGGGCAGAAAAGGGGTGATTTAGCATTTTAAAAGAGTATCAGAAGCAGAAAGAAGCCAAAACTCATGTCAAAGTGTATCAGTGTTGCGGCAAAGTGTATCAGCGAAGATTTTCTCAGTGCTTGAAGCTGATAAAACATTAAAGAGCCCCCAGCAAGTCAAAGAAATAGTAAAAACCATTTAAAGCCTCTCAAATCACAGTTACTGCACATCAAAGCTACTCAAGAGCAATGGAGCAGAGACCAATGCGCAGTTATGATAAATGGCCAGCGCATAACAGCAAAGAATACATTCCTACTCATTTTGAAGCAGCTTCCCCAACACGACACTTAGATAAATATTTCATACATTTACTTCAAGATAAGATGAATTAAAGCACTCATTTCCCTCAGATCTGTTTAAGATCTGCCGTAATAAATACTCCTAGATATTTTCACTATAAAGACAACCTTGAACAATGGAATTAAGGGTGGTTTTTAGTTGGCTGATCCGACCCAGGAGAGACTCACACTGTATATCTGATATGTTCTATAATCAAAGACTGTTGTAAGGATTGGAGCAATGACTGTTTGCTGCGTATAAATGGTTGAAGAGTGACTGTGGAAATCTCGTGCTGCTACATTGAACAATAAGTGTTTCTTCGTTATATTTCATTATATATGTTTAAACCGCTATCATATCATTGTCTAAATAACAGGAAAAATGAATAGCTTAGACTTTGCTTAATTGCACTTTGTGCTCAATTTCTGTTGTTTCTATATGTTTTCCTCTGAATCAGATATAAATGTGAATTCCTTTTTGGCTCATATTTGCCCTAATTCACCCATGTATGACAGTTATCCAGGGATTCTTCACTACCCCTAGATAGAGCTCATTCGCCTTCCCTCTGTTAAGCTGATTGAGAGATTCTTAATTGCCTCTCATTCCTTATATTTCATTTCATCTCCTTTAGCTTGAAGGTTGTTTTATGTGTAGTTACCTTGCTCCATTTTCCTCTTGTGACGAAGAAAACGCACCAACAGTCCTACTCCTTGACTCCATGCCCAATGGTTTGAACTTATCGCACTGTGCATGCCTCTCTGCTTGAAAGCATCATCCTTCCTACCACCAAACACAAAACCCTTTGAACCCAATAGCTAGCCTAAAATCATCATCAACAAAATCATTAAGAGAGACCCCTCTCTGACTGCAGGTAGGCTAGAACCTGCAGTCCAAAGATTGGTTTATGGTTACCTCGGCCGTATCCCTTCAGGAGCTTAGGAACAACCTGAGTGATAACACTTCCTATCTTTTTTCCCTCCTTCTATATCTATACATTGTGTCAATATATCTGGGTTTTTATATTTGTGGAATGCATATATCCATTTGCTACATCTAGTTTGCTCTTACAAATATTTTCTACATCTAGTTCACTCATACACGGTTTGATAGATCTAGTTTGCTAATATAGATATTTTCTAGAAGGGTTTGCTAGATATAGTTCACATATGCAGGTGTTTGTTAGATCTAATTTTGACGATACATGAGTTTACTAGCTCCAGTTCATTGATACAAGGGTTTTCTACATCTAATTCAATGACACAAGTGGTTTCTATAGCTAATTCATTGACATATGAGCTTTAGATAGATGATTTTTGTTGTTCTAGAATGCATATATCCATAACTCACACAAGGGTTTTAGATAGAGGATTTTTATTATTCTAGAATGCATATATCCATAGCTAGCTTTATTTCCCTAATAGACAAGTTTTGATAATGTAGGTATTCCAACAATACTACATGGGTTTCGATAAAAATATTTTATTGTTGTGAGATTCATATATCCATAGCTAGATCTATAACTTTGATGCATGGGTTTTGATAATGCAGGTCTAACAATGATAAGAGCTCCATAACTTAGAAGCAAAATAAGCATTAAGGTTTGAGCACCAAGTTTTATCCACTTACTCTAGTTAATTACCAGAATATAGGGTCTTTATTATTGTGAAATGTATATATCCATAGTAATTATAGTTCAATGAATCCACTTAACCCATTCACTAGATAATATAGAATCATCGTAGTTATATTGAATGGTTAGATATCTGTTATTATAACTATCACCATGGTATATGGTAATCCATATCATTTTGACTTGACAACTAATACAAGTGTTTTAATAATGTAGGTCCATCCAATGGATTCACATATGAGAAAAATAGATTCGCAGTGGAGGGGAAAGGCATGCATAATTTTAATGTTATGCTTTTGCATTTCCACTATTTGAAGCTACATCGTTAGAATTTGGGAGTGGCCTCTCCTGTTGTGCAAGGATATGTGCATGTTGAGGCCTTTCCATATCTCGCCCCCTCCATATATCTAGTATTCATTGCGTTCATAACCCCAATATATTCCATGTGTCATTTCTACTATGTTGGTTTCTGCTCCTCCATTGGTTACCTCACATATTTCCTCTCATCTGGCTCCTGTATTTGAGGCTTCAATACCAATGGAAGTAGTAGAAACAACCTTGGAAGCTATGCTTGAGGAATCACCACCACCGACAATAGTAAAAACATCTATGGTAGTTGCAGCCACTCTCTGTTACCAAGTTGTACTTTTGAAAGGTCAAACATCATGCGTGGACCATCTAAAGCATATGGAAACCTTTGAACTCTTCTCAATATCTTAGCTATTTTAAAAGACCTCTAACTTTATGTGTATGATACCATCTAAAGCATATGGAAACCTTTGGACTTTTCTCCATGTCTCAGCTATTTTACAAGGTCGCTAACCTTATGTATATGATACAAACAACTTTTCATTACAAAATTGATGTATATGATACTAACGATGTTTGGTTACAAAATTCATGAATATGATACTCCTGCTTGTATGTTCGAGCTTTCGTTTGTTGAATAATGGTGTGATCAAGGCTCACAACCTCACTGCTTTTCTCACCACATATCACTACATTATAAGATTAATTTTTATATGCCTTATGTACATTTTGAAAATTATCAACATTATTTTGATGGAGAACTATTATTTATGATTATACTATTATCTTTGAATGGATGGTTTGAATTTACCTTAGAATAATGATATTCATGAACGATTTTGATATGGTAATTACACACTTGAATTTTAGTTGATTTAATTAAAGATGACGATGATATTATTAGTATTATCTTGTTACTTTATATATGTGTTAAAAAGTGTCAATGCTTTTTTTATGGGTAATTATTATGTATGATAACATTACTATTTCTCGACGGATGTTGTAAATTTAGCTTAGAACAATGATATCTATGATAGGTGTTGATTTGGTAGTAATATATGATAATTGAAAATTGTCAATGATTTGTTGATGGAGAATTATTATATATGATGATATTGTTATTTCATGGATGGATGTTTTCAATTTCCTTCAAATTTACTTACACACAATATGTTATCAATTTTAATTGTGATATCTTATTTAATAATATTTAGAAATTGTAATGTATCTCACTATGTAATTGAAATCAGTAAAATGAACCCATAAAGGGGGTCATAAATGGAAAGAAAAGTAGACTCTAAACAAGAAGCCAAATGTGGATGTAATCATGGATGTAAAAATGTAAGTAGAATTGGATTTTAAACTATGTGTCAAGCTAAGAAGAAAACAAGGAAAAAAAGAGGGTTTTAAACTAGAAGTATAAAAAAGGTGCAACACTAGACATACAAGGGAACAAAAGAGGGCATAAAAAAAGTATATCAGGGTAAAACAAGGACACAAAAATGGACACTAAACTAGATGAAAAAAAGGAAACACAACTGGACATAAAATTGAATGCAAAAGTGGATGCCAAGTTGGGTGCTAAAAGAAACAAAAAAGGATGCAAATTTAGATGCCAAATGAGGATGGAAAAAATGGAGTAAAATTGGATGAAAATTTGAGCTAAAAAAATGGTGAAACCAAGGGAACCATATTGGATGCCAAAAATGATGCATAACTAGATGCAAATTTAGACTCAAACCTCGCACAAAACGAGATACAAATTTGGACACAAAATGAGGAAGAAATTATGATGAAAATTTGAATGTTGGAAAGGATGTAGGATTAGTAGCAAAAAGGATGCAAAATTGGATTCAAAAAATAGTGCAAAAATAGACATAAAAATGGTGCAAAACCAAATGCAATAATAGATACAAAATTAGAAGAAAAACTGATGTAATATAGATGAAAAAATTTACACAAAATACATGCAAAAAAAGGCATTAAATTACATGAAAAATATGGTGTAAAACCTGATGCAAATGATGGCATAAAACTGGAAGCAAAGAATGACACAAAATAGGAAGCAAAAAATGATGAAAAAACATATGCAAAAAATGGTGGGAAACTAGAAGCAAAACCTGTCGTAAAACCAAATGCAAATCTTGATGCAAAATCTGATGTAAAAGAGGACGCAAAATATGGTGTAAAAAAGGATGAAAAATCTGGCACAAAAAAGGATGCTTTAAAAATTGTACAATAGAGCCAGTTTTAGCACCAGGTTGCTCATCCTAATTGGAAAAAAAATGCACTAAAATTCAGTGCTAAATATGGTGCAAATTGCTTGTTTTGTTGTAGTTGCATGGGGCAATGGAAGCAGTGTTAGAGTTAGCATAATGGTTTTCCTCACCCGTTGGCACTTTACTCGGAGTGTTTGGTCGTTAGAAGCCTCCACATCTTCTGCTGAGGCATGCCATCAATAAGTTGGTCATGTAAGAAGTTTGTTAACATCTTTCCACAGGGTTATCAGGAATTCCACATAGGAAGAATAAGGCACCTCGGCTTGTTCTTCCTTTGCAAATTGGATTGTACGAGATCAAGAATTTGAAGGTTGTAGACACCAAAGGAAATGAGATATAGAAATTCTCATTCAATCATGTGGAATTCAATCCGTACGATCCTAGGAATGTTTTCAAAGAAAAATGTGCGAGGATTCATTTCTAGTGGCCAAGTGGGACATTTTACAGGCCCGAGGAGGAAGATATGAAGAATTGTTACAATGCCTCCAAGTCTCACAAGCCAATGAGCTTCGTAGGAGCATCAAAAGTTACTCCTCAGAAAGCCATCACTCTAGAGGTAGAACCAAAAGAAAGGTGCAACTCAGTACACGAAAAGGAAAAGAGGAAAGTTTCACATAATCCAGTGGAAGAGTAGAGCTGCAAGATGAAAGCATATCCAATTATTCTGAAAGTGGCCATAGCAGCAGAAAAGAAAAGGAAATAGAGGAGGGAGGAAGAAGAGATGAAGCAAAGGGAAGAGGAAGAGTAAAAAAAAATTAGAAGAAGAACGACAAAAACAAGAATAATAATAAAGGCGGAGAATAGAAAAGGAAGAAGAAGAAGCACGGAAACAAGCTAAGGAATAATAGAAAAATAGACTACTAGAAGAAGAGAGTAAATAGTTACAGGAGAAGGAACTTGCTTAAGAAATTGAAGAACTGATTGTGATTCAAGACGTGGAGGTAGAACTAGAGCCACTAAACCAAGATTTTTATCTCATCCCAAGCACTTAGCATGTCACCATTCAGTCTCCCCCTCCTCTGGCAATAGAGCAAGATCCAAGCAAAGAAGAGGAAATTGTTCCTCTTGATGATGGTTTAGTCATTGATACATACACTCTAACTTATGATGGGATTTAGAAGAATATTATACAAGTGAGAAAGAAACATTTTTCGGAAGATCTTACATCTCTTTAATTCATTAGAGAACGGGTGATTGTAATAGGTACTAGGGGAAATCTAGAAGCCATTGCTATAGCCAATGTAACAACCCTAGTGAAAATTCCATGTAATAAAGTCAATAAAGGAAAAATAATAACCATGATTATGGGACACTTATTCCAAGCTAAATGTTGGGAAAAAAATCCTAGTGTGGGTGTTCATTTGCTTTATCATGGCTAAGGAAATTAGTAAAGGTAATGACAAAGGCTTTGGAGAGGCAAAATGGAAATTTTGGAAATTTATTTATGAAAATAAAAGAAATTATGAGAAAAGGAAGGTGAAAGGTCACAAGTTGCATGTGAGGAGGAAAATGAATGAAAATAATGGAAAATTGAAGAAAATGGAGGCCTCATTAATAAAAAGGCTTCGGAGGATCAGTTGGTACCTTTTGCCAATTCAATTTTGGAGCTCTCTCTCTATTCTCTCTCTCTCACACTCTTGGACATTTAGAGTTTTATTGGAGCACTTAATATTTGGATCAAGGAAAGCAAAGAAGGCAAAGAGGAAGCAAAGATCAAGCAAGGAAGAGCAGGATCAAACAACTACAACTGGATTATTTGCAGGTATCGAGTTGCATGAATGATTCCCTTGCTAGTTTTGGCATGCATGGTTATGCATGTGTATTCTTGGTTCTCATGCTATCATTAGCATGGTTTTTGTGAGGTGTGACAATGTTTTTCAGCCTTGCATTACCATTTCTGGATATCCATGGTGTGAGGGGTTTCTCATGTTTTGGTTGAGATGGATTGTTGGATGGATTCAAAACTGAGTGAGGTGGAATCTGAAATAAAGAACACTTGTTATTGTGATCCTTGAATCAGATTGTGAATTGTGGTAAAAACTTGGCCTAGTAACCCATGAAACAAATTGTGGGTTATAGTAAAGCCATATTTTGAGTTACCTCGATGGGCCTAGGAATCCTCGACCAATGAATGGTGGGATATACAGTAAAGACTAGAGGTGGGCACCCTCGATCGTGCCTAAGAATCCTTCGTTGGTGAATGGCAGAATATATGGTAAAGCCTAGAGGGTGGAGTCTTGATTAGGCCTAGGGATCCTCAACTGTTGTATGGTGGGATGTATGGTAAAGCCTAGATACTAGGAGATAGGAAAATTATTCATGGTGTAGGTGGAAAAATCTGGTGGCATCCATGCTTACTTAGGGCCTAGTGATCTGATGGGGATTGTGGTAAAACCTAGTTCTATTAATGAGGGTGAGGTGGTTAGCCTTGGGAAGCCCTGGTTGATTTTGGTTATGAGTCCCACATTCATGCTTGGAATATGGCACGAGGTTGATTGGCTAAAAGAAAGATTTGGTTCAACCAATATATGGTTGGGTTGTTCATGGAAGTCCCATACATGGTAGGATTATGAATTCATTAATAAGAGTTCCTTCTCCTTTGTATTTCATGTCTAAATTTACTAGTTTATATGTAGATTTTATGGATGTTGTATCCTTGTTAATTTTGTTGTTTATATGTTGGTTATGAGTATGTTTTATGACACTGGTGGTGTATGTATCTCATCATGTTTTGATTTGTAAATGAATGAAAAATGAATATATGACCTAATAGATGATAATGCAACTAATGTGACAAGGCAACAATGCTTCTTATCGATTCTCACATAAGTATGAGATCCCTATGCTTAAATATGTTGTTATGACTTGTAGAATGCAATTTTGTGACATGTTTGATGAATTTTTATCATGGCTAGTAGGGGTCTAGTCAAGTATTTACATTAGTATCATTGTTTCAATGTTATTTTTAATTTCTATAAGTTTCATGAAGTTATGGGTGGTGGCCTAAGTCCCGGCCCTGAAAAAGTGGCACAAAATTTGGCGTCGTTGGCTCAGAACTGGTTGAAAAAGACCCAAGTTGCATGGATGCCCTTATTTTCCGAGTGATTGGAGGGTCCCAATCACATGGATGACCATGTCATGGGAGCGATTGAGGCTCTAGGTTCGTAAAATGTTAAGCTACCTTAGGGGTTGGTCACATGGAAGGGTTGGTTGGCTCCTGAAGGTACTTTAGCATGTATATAAGGTCAGATTGGTTGCGTTTTATCGGTTCCACTTCCTTAATTGTACATGTCAAGTTGAATAAGTTCATAGTATCCTCTTGTCACATGTTTACTCTAGCGAACTAGTTAACTTGGGTAAATGTGGGAGGAGGGTGTTACGAAGTAGCATCAGAGCATGGTTCACCCCTTGGACTAAATGGGCACATTAGGGGAATTTTGAGGTCTAAAATGGGCCTCCTAAGAACAATGTACAAATAAAATAAAATTTATAAGAACCTATAGGATTCAAGATGATGATGTCAACCATGGGGGATGATTCACCATTTTTGGAGTAAAAAAGTAAAAAGATTAAAAAATAATAAAATAATAAAACCACTTTTTCAACTCTTATTTTCAACTTATCTCCCTAAGGTTTTACTCAAATTTTGAGTGGGAGTACTTGTTGGATGCAAGATTTAATTCGTCATCCAAGGAGTACCCATGTTACATACTTTCAATGGACCCTGCTACATGGAAAAATGAGAAATACATGAAAAAATGTGATTGCAATCACGTTTTTCATGTATTTCTCATTTTTTGTGTATTAGGGTCCATCAAAAGTATACAACATGGGTACTCCTTAGATGAGGAATCAAATTATTCATCCAACGAGTGTTTCTGCTTGAATTTGAGTAAACCCATAGGGAGATAAGTTGAAAATACGAGTTGAAAAAATAGCTTTTTCTTTTTTCCCTCTAAAATTTGACGATGTAATCTAATCTTATTTTATTACTTCCATTATTATTCTATAGTTTCCTTAGGAGGCCCATTTTATACCTCAAAACTCCCCTAATGAGTGTGTTGGTCATGCATCATGTTGATTTCATATCTGTGTTCTTTATGCTTGTGTTCTATGTACATGTTGGGTATACATGGTAGTGGTTATGGTTGTGGTGGTGTCACCATGTGGAAGTGGATGGTGTGTTGTTGGATGTGGTTGTCATGAGTGTATGTTAGTTGTGCATTGGTAATGCATGTTAGTTCTTATATATTATTATGCATACATTGATATGCTTGTAGTTGTCGTGCATGAGGTCATGGTATGTGGTTGGTATGGTCATTCATTGATGACTAGATAATGATTAAATTTTGATATGATTATGTTCATATATGTATCGTGCTAATCTGATTGATCTTGCATATGAGATATCCTCCCCAAACTATACTGAGGTATGTTGATTGTGTTTATATTTTGGTTTAGCTGACACGGTACGCTTGGTAGGAAAGAGATTAAAGATGACTAAAAATATGGTAGACTACAGTTCACGAAACTGTCCCTATGGATCATATGAGAAATTTGGTGTTGAGCACTCTTATGACTTGGAAAATACATTGAGGAGTTTGAAGGCAGAAATAAGAAGTTGTAAAGCAGAAAATGATAGAATCATGTAGGCACAAGAGAAATAAGCAGAAGTTAATGCAGTAATCCTTTAGATTTTTTCTGAATATCAGAGATAAGGACCACTTCAGATCAACCATGGGCAGGAGGAAAAAACTAACGGGGCATATGGAAATAGGTCTCATGGTGGTCATAGGTAAAATAGGGATGACACAGTTAGATATGGAAGGCTCTTGGATACTCTGGATAGGAGAGGTGATGGACATAGGTATTATTCTAGTTCTTGTTCTGACAGGCACTATGATCATCATCATTATCACCCTCACAGGATGAGTGATAGGGGATACTTTCCAGATGATTTCAAGAAAGCTAAGCCACCTACCTTTGATGGAGATTTGAAGAAGCCAGAGGATGAAAAGGATTGGTTACCTAGGATGAAGAAGTTATTTGAACTGCATGAGTGCACAGAGAATATGAAAGCCATAATAAATATCTTTAGCCCAAAGGGAAAGAAGACATATGGTGGGAAGATGTGAAATGCGGCTCCGCTCTCTCAGTTGATGTCTTGCTATCAGGGGAAACTCCCTCTCTTAAGGCATGCATCACCTTCATCTGTGCAAGCTTTCCTTTGATGTTGGCAGTGATGAGGAAGGCCTCATAAATCCAAGGATGGATGTGTGCTTTAAAGACTACCTCTTTCTGTCGCGTTACATCCACCTGTTCCTTCAATGCCTTTGCCTGTTGTAGCTTTGCAAGCCACTGGGACAGAACAACTATCTATGCCATTCTACACACACTGTCATACTACACTTGAAGCTCTCGTGCCTCCGTTTCCAGACACTGTATTTTGGGGTCCTCGTGTAATGAAGTGAGGACTATGAAAGATTCTTCCAACATAGCGGTGGAGTTCTTTACTGCCTGTCCTATTTCCTCCAACCCTTTCTGAATAGCACCAGCGTGTTGTTCCCTAAATTTTTGGGGCATAGAGGACTGTGCATTTAATCGCAGTTCAACAATCTAAAGGTTGAGGTCCAGTTGTACCCTCGTTGCTTCCTACTTTGCCTCGCAAAATCTGGTCTCCAATCGGTGGATCCACTCCGCTACTGGTAGATTTGCCGGTATAGCCAATTCCAGGACATTTCTACAAGCATTGTCTACCACCTGCACTAGTCCCTAGGTCTGTGCAACTAGTTCATCACACTACTGGTTGAGCTGTTCCATATTGATCTTTTGTTCGCTCAATACCTGTGGCGTGTGGCCTTCTCTGGCTCAGAGCTCGGCTGTGACCCCATCCTGCAACTGGTACATGGTTTGTCGCAGTAGGGAAGCCAAGTTTAAGGCTAGTCCCTTAATCCTACCCACCACAGCTTGGTCAACTTTGTTTGATGCGGTTAAAGCACCCTTGGGAAACACAAAAGTGTTGGTCATTCGAGCGAGCAACATCTGTTCCACCTTTGATGTACTTGTTGTGATATATGGGGCGACCATTCCTATTTGTGGGGGTTTCATCTGTAGTTCTTGTAACTGCTCGCTTAGCTCCCCCAACACAGTGTTATGCTCCATCATCACCTCTTGGAGCGCATCCTTAGTGACATTGTGAACTGTTTCGCTGATGTCAAAAAGATCACCTTCTGTAAGCATGATTGGGTCAGTGGACATCTTCGATGCCTTACCCTTCTTTCTGGGGACTGGTCTCTTAGGGACACACGACCGTTGCAACTATTGCAAGGTGGTTTCTGCATGTTCTTCGGCTAGGTTTATGTCCTTAGCTCATTGCCCTGTGGACATCTCATGGCAACGAAACCATTTGTTGGCTTAGTGGGGCCTGACCCAGGTTCAGATGTGATTTAGCCAAGCAAATCCCAGTACTATTGGCCCTTTCGGTAATAGTCCATGAAGCGCGAACTGAGGTCTACCCAAAGTAGTATGGGAGGGTGCTAGAATCAGGTTTCCACACCCTTGGGATGTCTAATGGACTTCTGGAGGTTCGTGGTCTGACCAGTCACTGTACACACATGCGATCCCTTTGTGACTTACGGTGCGGCTTCCGCACAACCCTACTCAGGGTGTGACCCATATAATACCCTAGTTCCTTGCTATTTAAATGATTACTTAACTGGTGTGTGTGGGATTTGTAGTGATTACAACATATATCAATGCACGCAATACATAAACGAATATAAACATAAAGAAGATAATGCATAAAAGTTACACAGAATTAAGACAAACTTCTCTTTGTTAGCTTTTTGTCCCAATTACATGACTTGACTCTACCCTGTGCACTCAGCTGCAGGGGTCTGCGCACTCAGTTGTAGACTCTACTAGGCCTCTACACACTCAGTTGTAGAGCCTCTTCCTACCACTACAACCCAAGACACTTAGAACTCTACTCTAAGTTCGAACCATTCCTTTTGTCTCCTCTCTCAATCGCTATCTTTACAACTTAGAGCCTCACTCTATTTATACATTCCCATGGTCTACAGACCATGGGTAGTCTGAATTTACACTAATTTACAATACAATGTTTAGGGCGGACAACCCTATGACTCAATTGTACACTTCACGCTTCGCGGAGTTTTACAACATCTTTGACCAAAACTTGGGCTTTGAGCCCCAAAACCTACTATGGGGGGATTCCATGCCCAACATGAGTGTATTTCAGTTGTGCATTGGTAATGCATGTCAGTTTTTATATATTATTATGCATACATTGATATGGTTGTAGTTGTCGTGCATGAGGTCATGGTATGTGGTTGGTATGGTCATGCATTGATGACTAGATAATGATTAAATTTTGATATGATTATGTTTATATGTGTATCGTGCTAATCTGATTGATCTTTCTTATGAGATATCCTCCCCGAACTATACTGAGGTATGTTGATTGTGTTTATATTTTGGTTTAGCTGACATGGTATGCTTGGTAGGAAAGAGATCAAAGATGACCAGAAATATGGTAGACAACAGTTCATGAAACTGTCCTTATGGATCATATGAGCAATTTGGTGTTGGGAACTCTTCTAAATTGGAAGATACATTGAGGAGCTTGAAGGCAGAAATAATAAGTTGTAAAGCAGACAATGATAGAATCATGTAGGCACAAGATAAATAAGAAGAAGTTAATGCAGTAATCCTTTAGAGTTTGTCAGAATATCGGAGATAAGGGCCACTTCAGATCAACCATGGGTAGGAGGAAAAAAATATTGGGGCATATGAAAATAGGTCTCATGGTGGTCACAGGTCAAATAGGGATGAAACAGTTAGATATGGAAGGCTCTTGGATACTCTGGATAGGAGAGGTGATGGACATAAGTATTATTCTAATTCTCATTCTGATAGGCACTATCATCATCATCATTATCACCCTTAAAGGATGAGTGATAGGGGATACTTTCCAGATGATTTCAAGAAAGCTAATTCACCTACCTTTGATGGAGATTTGAAGAAGCCAGAGGATGAAAAGGATTGGCTACTTGGGATGAAGAAGTTCTTTGAACTGCATGAGTGCATAGAGAATATGAAGGCCATAATAGCTATGTTTACCCTCAAAGGGAAAGAAGAAATATGGTGGGAAGATGTGAAATGGGTCAGAGACATCAAGACAAAAAACTTGAGTTGGCATGAATTCAAGAGAATTTTAAGGAAGAAGTACTTTTCAGAGAGGTACTACGAAAGTAATGCCAAATAATTTTACGAGCTAGAAATGGGATCGATGACAAATGAGGAGTATATGACTAAATTCCTGGAACTATTGAGATATGTACCATCTATTAAGGATGAGAAGGTTAAGTTTAGATATTTGTCAATGGATTTCCATTTTCATTTAGAGATCAAATTGAGTACGATGAGCCTTAGTCACTCGAGGAATTTTTTTGGAAATTGAAACGTTATTACAAGCGGTCAAAGTGTAAGAATGAATCTCAGCAAGGATGGAAAAGGAAATACAAAGGTAAAGATAAATGGAAGCCTCATAAAGGTAAAGGCCTCATAATGTGGAAGAGAAAGAGAATGTTGCACCATACAAGAAGTTCAACATAGCTAAACGATGACATGGGTCATAACAATAGAATAGAGGTGATGGTACATGATGATTGGAGTGTTGGACATGTGGTAAGGAACATATTAAGAGATATTTTCTATAGAATCAGGGTTGGAGGCCTCATATCTATAGTGCACATGAGGTGCAAATTGTTGGGGATGTTGGGCAGAGAATTCCTCGTATCTATGTAGGGCTAGATGACAGGCAAGAAGATCACTAGGAATCTGTCATTGAGCTGGATGGTAAGCTTTGTGATCAATTTGTTTCTATTTTGATTGACCCTAGGTTTAATTATAGTTATTGTTGGGCATGGAATCCCCCCAAGGCATGTTTTGGGGCTCAAAGCCCAAGTTTTGGCTTAATCTTGTTGTAAAGACTCTGCAAATTGCGGGTGCAGAGTGCAAAATGTATGATAGAGCCATAAGGTTGTCCACCCTAGTCTTGTAATGTAATGTCAGCCTACCCATGGTCCGCAGACCATGGGATTGTATAAATATAATGAGGCTCTAAGTGTAAAAGATAACTAACTAAGTAATAAACAACAAAGTAGAAGCGAAGGGCAAGAGTCAAAGTGTCTAAGTGTGTCTTGGGTCATAGAGTAGGAGAAGGCTCTACAGCTGAGTGCGCAGAGGCCTAGTAGTCCGCAACTGAGTGTGTGAACCCCTGCAGCTGAGTGCGTAGGGTGGAGTCAAGTTTGTAACCGAGGAAGAAAATAGTAAAGAGAAGCTTTATCTTAATTATGTGTATCTATTCTTGGGTTATTACATGTTTGATATAAATTGCAAATATATTGTTTATTTATTGCGCGCACCTGTATGAATGAAAGCATGCAAATAGGCTGAATTGATCAACTAACAGTGGAATACTAGTAAGGACTTGGGTAATAACAGTGTTCGTCCCCCGAGTAGGGCTACGCAAAGGCAACATCTTAGGCTGCAAGGTATGGGTAAGTGCGTGTAGCGATGTGCGTGCAGGGTCAAACCGTAGACCACTTGAACTCATCAGACATCTCTAGGGTGTGGAAACCTGGTACTAGCACCCTCCCATACTACTTCGGGTGAGACCTCAGTCTGCGTTTCGCGGATTGTTGCCGAAAGGGCCAGTAGTATCGGGATTTTTTTGGCTAAATCACCTTTGAACCTGGGTCAGGCCCCAACAAGCCAACAAATTGTTCCGTTGCTGGGACTGGGATCTGCATAAGATATGTCTGATGTCATGTCACTAGAATCTGACAAAGAAAGAAATTGAAGAGTGGTTGGACAGAAATATTCACGAGTTTGTGACGCAGGAAAACAGGAATCTGTGAGTATCGAAGGAACAATGGTTAGAGCACTATCTATATATAAAGTTCCAAGAAATTTTCTTTGCATCCTTCCCCTCTGAGTTGTACGAGTGGATCGCAAATCTAGCAGACAGTTAAGGAAGGTGTAGGCTTGACAAAACTATTGTATGGACTCCAAAGCTGGTGCGTAGACTAGAAAAATCAAGAGATAAGATCGCACGCGTTGTGGACCATTGGCTTGATCGAATTATAGGAGGGTTTATCACTGAGTTCGTGGTATATACTTTAGTCAGCTACAACAAGGCAGAACGATGCTTCCTCAAAGGACCGCGAGGTAAGTACGTTAAATCTTTGAACACTTGGATTAAAATGCTACTTTGTGAAAAGTGGGTTATGCGAATAAACTGATGTTTGGGGCTACACGAAGTGGGAGGATCTATAGAAGCGAAGGTAGCGCAGAGATAGAAACTAACCACTTGATTTTGGCTCAGTGGGAAAGCGAGGAAGAGCTCGCGAACGTTTCACCAAGAAGTGAGATCAATTTGATAAGGCAATGAATCCCGTGCATACCACCCCCACCTACACCACCACCAGTTTCACCCTATTGAACCCCATCTTGGCCCACACCACCTCTGCCACCACCACAGTTCAATATGACGAGCGCAGTAAAGTTGCTGATGTTCAAAGGAGTAGGGAACGAAGATCCAGACCAATTTTGGTTCGTGGTAAAGGCTGTATGGGAAGCACAAGGAGTCATGGATGACAAGATAGAGAAGGCAACACTGGTAAGTTCATTGTAGGATCATGCACTGACGTGGTACATTAAAAATTCCAATGAAAATCCA
Organism: Pinus taeda; assembly: GCA_000404065.3. NCBI lineage: Eukaryota > Viridiplantae > Streptophyta > Pinopsida > Pinales > Pinaceae > Pinus > Pinus taeda. The sequence continues at coordinate 122,713 of APFE031326053.1, read as the reverse complement.
AATGCAGGGATCGTGGGTATCAAAGCTGCGCTAAACAGGGAATTTAACAGGCCAAAATAGGAGACACGGTCGATTATCAGGTTTAAGGAAAGTGCGATGCTTCCAGGTGAGACCCCCTAGGAGCTGGATCAGACACTGAAGGGTATGATTTGGGAAGCCAACATGACCTTGACAGATGGGAAACACCGCGCATGGTTTGTAACGTCACTAACACCACATCTAAGGATTGCGCTGTCATAGCAGAAGCTATCCACTTAGGCCAAAGATTTGGAGATCACAATGAGACTACATGAGACCTCGATACAAGATCCTAACCTGGGAGTCCAACAGATCCATGCGTAGTTGAAAAACCTATGTCTGGAGATGCAGTGATTGAAACAAGACAGGACAAATTGCCCAAAAAGCGCACAAGGAGGTATGGTGCATAAAGTGTAAAGGCCAGGGACATGACAAGGACCATTGTCCAATATTCATGAACTACCTGGTGGGAGGAAGGCCAATGTCATTGAGACCAGAGGCATAAGCAAGACTGAGTGTAGCACCTACATTATGGTGCACGATTTGTCAGATAGGAGGGAAGCATGCTACAAATAACTAACACCTATTACAGAAGTATACACAAATGTCCCAACAATTGTTCTGTAATTTCTGCAGATTAGTAGGCCATGATGCGAACACCTGTAGAAGTTATGAACTGATGATGGATCAGGCTCCTACCTACAGAGTTCAGACTGAAAGGCGAGCCCTCGATAAAAATGTAGGGATGGTGTGCACTAGATTTCACGGGCGTGAACGTGGTCGAGGTGGAATGGGACTAGGAAGGGGACGTGAAAAGTTGATTTGTTACAATTGCAGAGGGCCAGGGAATTATGTGCATGATTGTACAAATCTGACGAGAGAACCATGTTTATATTGTACCCAGTTTGATCATGAGATGGAGGATTGCCCCACACTGATTGCGAGGTTGCGTGATAAAGGAACACTCCAGCCTCCCCTAACTCAGAACCTACAAATGATGAGGTTTGAGCCACACGAAAAGGATCCGAATGTAAATATCATGCTCCAAAGTGGCATTAGGATAGGAGATGACAAAGGCAAGCAACCAGAATAGAGTGCTTGGGTTCACAAGGCTCCAATAAAGGAACTAGAGTTTGATTTGGAGCATGTGAAGGAGACATTCATGGAAGCTAAGAAGAGCTTCACGGAGGCCTCCACTTCAGGTAGTAAAGGCAAACTAGAACCGGAGATGGACCCATCAATGCTCACTACCATTCTGGAGACATGCATGAAGTTGTTGTGAGACAACAAGGCTGTGAAGGGACTGCAAGAGCTCATCACTAGCTGCATTGGGTCAGGAGAACCACGCGTAGTCTGGAAGCTCGAAAAGCACACAATGTGAACAGGAAGGGGGATGGGATTGATTATGCAAATCACAAAATATGAAATGGATCAAGTGATTTTGGATTTAGGATCAGACGTGAACATCCTACCAAATAAGACATGGGAGTGCATGGGTAGGCCTATGCTGCAATGGTATCCTATTCAACTACAAATTTCAAACTAGCAAAAGATCCTGCTAATGGGAAGATTGCAGGGAATAATGGTAGATATCAAAGGTGCCAACGTGCTTGCAGATTTTGAAGTGATAGAGATTGTTGATGACAGGAACCCTTATCCCATGCAACTAGGGAAAAATTGGGCCACTAACATGCATGGAGTGATAAATCTAAAGAAGCACAAGATGATTTTTGAGAAAAAGTCACTATGCATAGTGGTACCTTTAGACCCCACGGAAGGATCGCGCTACACAAATCCAGTGCATGACGATGAGAGTGACAACGATCTATATTGTATCTACAAGATAACCACTCGGGAACAGGATTGGGTGAATCCTATAGCGGATGGTAGGATTTCGTGGGAGCGCAAAAGCTCGTGCACCTCAGTTTCGAATGAGGAAATAGAATGATGGCAAAACCAATTACATGAGGTAGCCATGCTCAATTGCAACATGATGGTAAGATCATTACATTGCATGACAACAGAGGTAAGGGATTTACCTATGTATGACAGGTTGATCAAGGTGGATTATTTCCTGAAAAAGTTTGAAAGAGAAGTACCAGAACAACAATGTTTTGATGCTATGAAATGGGCACTGCACGCTACACCCGCAAAAAGGTGGGGTACTCATCAAAGAAGTTTTGAGTACTGGTGCGAATGTAGAAGGATGATGCTCATATAGTTTGGAAAGCCTCAGATGTGGATGGAGGCCAGGTATGATGGACGAAATAGCCTGCATGCTCGCCTCTCTCGATGGGTATAGGCATATGGTACGCAACCTGCACAAACGCACACCATCCTCATGATAGGAAACATGACCAACAAATAGGAGTAGGCAAGAATATGGCATGAACAACAAAGTAGGATAAGACCAAGTGCACCGCAAATTATCTGCATGAAAGCCTTTGACAAAGTATGCGAAGTACTGGACGCGGTCCACCATGTGAGACACTCTAACTGGGATCTACACGTACCAACGGTTCTATGGGCTTATAGGACCATGTGAAAAACCTTGACCGCGCAAGCACTTCCGACGCTGAAGTATGAAATAGATGTTATAATCCCTATAGAGCAGGCAAAGCCTAGTCCACACATGATAGCACCCGTAGATACAATAGTTCGTGAAGCCCAGAAAGAAGGAATCACACAACTACAAGAGACAAAACAAATGATACTTGAGGAAGAAATCCAACAGGGAAACCTTAGGCTTTGTGAAATTGAAAAAGAAAGGGTAAGGATAAGAGAAAAAAGCACTTTGATGGACACGAAGGTCAAGAAGATGGAGGGCAAGATAAAGGAAGAGTTTCTTGCTGAAAAATCTAGGATGGTAAGGTAAGGTGCGTATGATCATACTAACAAGTTTGAGAACTATCGTCTTAAATTGGTTAGTCTGATGCCTTGGCTTGGACTGCATATCGTCAAGTGTAGTGACTAGGGTAGCGCGTTGCAAATGAGGAAGTGCGCAACCATAGAAGGTGAGGATTCTCCAAGAATCATGATATAGGACAAGATGACACTCCACACGGGTGGTGTGACCACCTAACTAGCCAAGGGAAGGATAGTCTTAGCTCTCTAGGAAGTTGGAAGGGAGCGTAGGACTATAAACTATCTTGCCCAGGAGCTGTGCAATGTTGGAGATGCGTGCAGAAGCAGAGAGTCACAAGGTTCGCAACCGCGCACAGGGGACTGCGCTGATGTGCGGATTGGCTAGAAAGTGATCATTGAAGTCACTATTCACGATGGGATGATCGAATTGAGCCATTGAGCATAGCCTTGAGCATTGTGAGTCAAGTGTTGATTGAGCCCCTAAATTTGCGAGTGACAAATTACAGCCTAGGTACGATGACAATGACTAAGGATGGTTTGGGAATAGAAGAGGTAATCGTCGAGGCTGCACATACCCCAATTGTGGAGGATGTTCCAGAAGGTGTTGGGGTTGTGGTAGAGATCCCCAAATCACCGCGTACACCAAGACCCAAGAAGGATAAATAGGCATTGGCTCCAGTACGCGTGTCCCCGAGGAACCCGTTGCACAACAAACTATTAATGGAAGAGAAGGGGAAAGTTGTCATGATAGCAACAGATGAGGAGGAAGAAGATTTGCAGGCCCTTATCATCGCAGAGGAAGAAGACAAAGGCATGGAGGAAGATATCAACCTATATGCTTTGTGACAAAACTGCCCGCATATGTCCCCCAGCGAAAAGGGAAGGCCAAAGTGCCCAAGGACTTGGACGAAACCAAGAGTTCACTCCAGGCCTCGCTCCTCCCAGACGACATTGTGTTTGAAGGAACGCACTTGGGCCACTTGCCTCGCTGACTATGAGAAGTTCCCTCAGTTGGAGACTGGGTGTATTATGAAGCAGAATAGCGACGGGATGGTGACAATGTTAGAGCCGCAGAAGTGGTTGTGCAGAAGGGAAAAGGTTGGGCTACTAAACCTACTATGGGTGCCACATTTCCACTGCACCCCAATAGCCATTTTCATCATCAAGCAACTGCTCTAGCCAGTTCATGATGGATATCTACGGTTGGAGGAGCCTATCCCCTTCATGATAGACCTAATCCATCGCATTTCTCAGCTACCATACAAAGGAAATGACCCCGTGATCATTTCGGAAAGGAAGGGTAGTGATTTGGCCCTCGTGGAGGCCATGAAGACAAAGTACAAAGTGGAGAAGAAGAAGAGGGGCTACGCCATCTCCAGCATCAAGGACAAAATGGTATGCGTAGCAACCCAAATCCTGGCCGACAAAGTTATATGAAAGTGCTACGCAGACGAGGTACCTGCACTGGTGATCGCACTGGCCAAGCAATGCATGGAGGGGTTCTAGTTTAACTGGGCTAAATTCCTCTGTACAGAATTCTTGAAGAATTGTTGCTAAGCCTAGAAGCAAGTTAAAACCTTCCACTATGCATGGTTGTTGCTACCCATAGTGCTCGTAGCGGGAGAATTTCCAGAGTACAACCAATTCCCCATAATTGATAGATATTTACTAGAGGCCGCAAAGTATGCTTCGCTCTGGGCCACAAAGGATCCGAAAAGGATATGAGACAAAAAGATATTTTGCATACTCATGAAGATGAACATCCAAATGTGGTTCAACCGGAAGCCATACTTGTTGCCCACAGTGTACAATAGTCTGTAGAGTTTTGCAGAATTCAAAGCCGACATGCATAATATATACATTAGGGCGTGCAAGGACACAACAAAGTAGTGGATGGATCTACCTTTTGTAGCCACTAACGATGCCATTTTCATTGTCTTGGAGGCATGGCATCTGGAATGGCACACCCTAGATCTTGCAGAACTTGAGAGGGCGATACCATAAAAGAAGAAGGACGATGCCAAGCTACGCATCACATAGTTGGTCGAGAAAAGGCAGAATAAAAAAATAGTAGTTGAGGTATGAGCAGCACGGGAAGTAGCGCAAAAAGCTACCGAGTAGAAAAAGGCCGCAGAAGCAGTCGCAGCATAGGAAGCAACCGCGAAGGTGGGTGAGGGCCAAGCAATGCCCTTGCAGGGGTAGGAGGTAGAGGAAGCAGAAACAAAATAAGGGAGTGCGAACTGAGGGACCGCATCCACATAGTTGAAGCACCCACACATGGCAGAGAGAGAAATACCGAGGAAAAAGCTCAAGGCTTCGAAGTTGGCCATTGACCCAATCACCCTAACTGAGGGCGATCTCCATGACATCGACGAAATAGTGCGCAATGTCACCAATGAGGCTCTTCAGGATTTTATGTAGGAGCACTAGACTATGTTGGGGACCCTCAGGGCGCAGTTGTAGGACTTAGAGGTGCGTCCCCCTCAGGTGGGTACCCTTTCAACCCACCTTGTAGCAGGATCCCTAGTAGCAGAGCAGATGTTGCGCACACGGATGGCAAACACAATAGTGTTGCCGGAAGGGGCCCTAGTGACAACAAATGAGGCCGATAGATTTTCGGTTAGCATGATGAAATCCCTTGGCCTTAATCTGGCTTCCCTTCTATGTGAAACACTATATTTGTTATAGGATGGGATAACGGTAGAGCTGCACGCTAGGGAGAGTTGCGCGATCCGAGTCCTCAGCGAGAAAAAGATAAACATGGAACAACTCAGCTTGCAGCATGACGAATTGGTGTTGCAAAATCAGCAATTGGTACAGGTGGTATGCGATGCTTGCCACAGTGTCTCGAGCTGGCTATCCCACTAGATCTACCAGCGGAGGTGCAGATCCATAGATTAGCAGTAGGAGTCCATGAGGCTAGGGAAGAAATGACAAAGGTTTAGCTGGAGCTGAATCTTCAGATCGCTAAGCTGCGGTTAAAGGCGCAACCATCCACTCCCCCGAAAGTAAGAGAACAACACGCTAGCGCTATCATAGCAGGACTAGAGGAAATCGGAGGTGCAGTACGGGACTGTACCAGCATGTTGGAACAAGCACTTGAGGTCCTCACAACTTTGTAGGAGGACCTCAACAACCAGCGCTTCGAGACAAAAGCGTGAGATTCGAGAAAAAAGCATGAGAACTCCAACAAAAATACGACAGTGTTCAAGGAACTGCATAGACAGTACTCCTCACCCAGAGGCTTGCAAGGATGTAGCAAGACAAAGCACTAAAGGGGTAGGTGGACGCGGTGCAACACAAGGAGGCAGTTCCCAAAGTGCACATCCAACCTTGGATCAACGAGGCCTTCACTATCATGACAAACATCGAAGGAAATCTCCTGCACCTACAGGGGATGCACACATTGATGCAGAGAAGTACCCCAGACACAAAGGTCTCAGAATAGCGGATGCAACAGATACAACAAGCAGTAGCTCAATGCGTTGTGGACCTCAGTACAATATGAGAACAGTTGGAGGGACTCCACGCCAAGATCGCTATGCCGACTAAGTGACTCGAGGGCGAGTCACAATGTTTGTGTTGGGGGCCTGTTGGGCATGGAATCCCCACAAGGCATGTTTTGGGGCTCAAAGCCTAAGTTTTGACTTAATCTTGTTGTAAAGACTCTGTGAATTGCGGGCGCGGAGCATGAAATGTATGATAGAGTCACAGGGTTGTCCGCCTTAGTCTTGTAATGTAATGTTGGCCTACCCATGGTCTACGGGCCATGGGATTATAAAAATAGAGCGAGGCTCTAAGTGTAAAAGATAACTAACTAAGTAATAAAAAATGAACTAGAAGCGAAGGGCAAGAACCTAAGTGTCTAAGTGTGTCTTGGGTCATAGAGTAGGAGAAGGCTTTGTAGCTAAGTGTGCAGAGGCCTAGTAGTCTATAGCTGAGTGTGCAAACCCCTGTAGCTGAGTGCGCAGGGTGGAGTTGAGTCTATAACCAAGGAAGAAAATAATAAAGAGAATTTTTATCGTAATTATGTGTATCTATTATTAGATTATTACATGTTTTATATAAATTGCAAATATACTACTTATTTACTGCGTGCACTTGTATGAATGATTTATGTTTCTACATAAATCTTAAAGCATTCAAGTAGGCTAAATTGATCAACTAACAGTGGAATACTAGTAAGGACTAGGGTAATAATAGCATTCGACCCCCAAGTAGGGTTGTGTGAAGGTAGCATCTCAGGCTGCGAGGTATGGGTAAGTGCACGTAGCGACGTGCGCATAGGGTCGAACCGCGGACCACTTGAACTCATCAGACATCTCTAGGGCGCGGAAACCTAGTTCGCGCACCTACCCATACTACTTCGGGTGAGACCTCAGTTCGCGCTCCACGGACTGTTGTTGAAAGGGCCTGTAGTACTGGGATTTATTTGGCTGAATCACCTCTGAAACTGGGTGAGATCCCAGCAAGCCAAAAATTATGTTAATCCTGACTTGGTGGATAAGTTTTGTTTGAATAAAGAAGTTAATACAAAATCTTGGTTAGTGCAGTTGGCTACAGGTACAAAGAAGATATTTCATCATTGTGTTATCACTGAAAATATTTCAAAGAAAAAGGGTAAGGTAAGGAAGAATTGGTCTTGGTCATTCTCATTGTTTCTTTTAAGGATGGAGTCTTGTTCCCTTTGTTAAATATGGTCAACAATATTGTTTTACTCACCATTGGTCCCACACTTATTCAAAGTGTCATGTGTTAAGGTTGTTTCAAAAATTACACGCACTACGAAATCAACTAGGAGTTTTCGTAGCGCAAACTCACAAAAATACACTATGTGCACTACGAAACTGTTGAAGGTGACAGTTTTGTTTTTGGAGGATCTACCTTGAAAGAAAAAGAGGATTATTTTGAAAGGGATGTTGCTACAGAGGTGTAATAAGATCACTTGAGAAGGTTTGAGCCCTAATCAAAAGGAAAATTCAAGAAATTAAGACATATACACATACCAAACCTTGCGCTACGAAATCACTGAAGCAACCTTTTTCAAGAGAAAAACTGTTTTAGGTAGTCAACGTCAAGGAGGTCTCTAGAGCAATTGAAAGAATATTTTTATTCCTAACATACTGAAATATAAAAACCTCTTTCAGTTTCTTCAAATCCATTATGATCTTGGAGAAATGGGTGGCTAAACTTGCGCTACGAAACTGCTGTAGGTGCAAGTTTTTCACAAGCATATTTCTTTGTTTTACACCTGTTTTTCAAAGACACATTCTGGGAGGTAGGGAAGGTGTTTCAAACATCCAAGAGAGGTTTGTGTTCAGCATGGATTGTTTCACAAAAGCCTCCTTCATTTTTTCCAAATACGTTTTGTGTGAGAAGTTATGAGCTCTGTCCCAAGACCCATTTTTCAGCCAGAACAGAGCAAGGGACAATTTCCTAGTTTCTAGGAACAACAAAGGGATGAGTCATCGAGGGCCAGTTGGAAGGTTATGAGCACCATAAAATTCGAATTCATGGAGTGTTAGGTGTCAAAGAATGCTTTAAATGTTTATATAAGGTTGTTGTAATCATAATAAGGAGTTACACTCCTAGTTGTATTAGGTCTCTAGGACTCCTAGTTAG
>APFE031326053.1:41693-113445 GCA_000404065.3 Pinus taeda | reverse complement strand
GTAAGGTTGAAATCATTGTCATATTGAAATGATGTTGACTCCATAAGCCCAATGGATAGTTGCTAAATGTGTTTCCACCATTCATATTTTACATTTGTTTCACAAGAGTTAGCCATCTTAACTATAATCAAAATCATTAACCCTTTTTGAGAGAGCCCTCTCAGGTTGAGGAGGCTAAGCCTCAGCCTAAAGCAAGTTTGAAATAGTTACTTGAGGTCTTCCTGGTTTGCAGCCTTCCAGGGTCTGATTTTGAGATAACACATTGAGTAAGAGGTTATGTTTTTGAGTTGAATGGTATGCCTACATCAACACATTTGAATGTATTGTCATTAGGATCATATAGTATGCTATTGGGTATGGACTAGCTATATCTTCATAGGACCAAAGTGGATTGTTATGACAAGGCCATTGAGTGCTTGGATGACAATGGAGAACAAAGAGTCTTATAGGGTAAGAAGAAGGCAACATCAGTCAGAATGGTTATAGCTATGCATGAAAATTGCAATCGCAGAAAAGGGTGCGTGTTATTTGTAGTAAATATTAGAAATAAAGGTAAGGAGGATGAGAATGTAGAGGTATTGAGTAGGTACATGATCTTGCAACAATTTCTGGATGTGTTTTTAGTAGATATTTCAGAGTTTCTGCCTCACAGAGAAGTGGACTTTTCTATTGAGTTGGTACCAATGGAAGAACCAGCATCAAAGGCAACATGTAGGATGAGCACAACAGAGTGAGTAGAGATGAAGTTTCAATTGAAGGAAATGCTTGACGAGGGATGCATTAGGCCAAGTGTATCACCTTGGGGTACACCGATATTGTTTGTGAAGAAGAAAGATGGTACTCTTAGGCTATGCATTGATTATAGGAAGTTGAACAAAGTGACCACCAAGAACAAGTATATGTTGCCAAGGATTGATGACTTGTTCGATGACTTGAAGGGAGCATCAGTGTTCTCAAAGATTGATCTGAGATCAATATATCATCAGGTATGCATTAAAGAAGAGGACATTTAAAAGACAACTTTCTGGACTAGGTATGAGCATTATGAATTTTGTGTAGTTCCATTTGGTTTGACTAATTCTCCAACTACCTTTATGTGCTTGATGAATAGTGTGTTATTTCCTTATATCCACAGGTTTGTTATTGTATTCATTGATGAAATCTTGATATATTCTAAAAATGAGGAAGAACATGCCAATCATTTAGCAACAGCATTGAGATTACTAAGAAAGCATAAGATGTATGCTAAGCTTAGAAAATGCAATTTATTTCAGATACAGGTACATTAGTTGGGGCATGTTGTCTCCAAGGAAGGCATAGCAGTGGATCTGGAAAAGATAAGGGTTATCATGGAGTGTGAAACCCCTAGAAATGTGGATGAGGTAATATCATTCATGGGGTTAGCAAGTTACTATAGGAGGTTCATCAAGAAATTCTCTCGAATTTCATATCTTATCACATCATTTCATAGGAAAGGTAATGTTAGAAAATTATATATTACAGAGCAATGGAACACATAAAATATATTGCAGAAATATAAACACATAAAATACATAAAACAAGAGAGACACATATATACGTGGTTCACCCAATTTGGGCTATGTCCACAGGAAACAACCAGTCCTTCCTTTTATATTATCTAGCAAACTGAAGAGATACAATCTACAGTAGATCCGTTGTAATTCCCTCTTCGCTCTCACACAATCTCCTCTCTCTTTCTCACTCAGAATACAGATCTACATAGATGCAATACAATTCCCTCATATATAGCAAGGGGTTGCCTTCTAGGAAAAAAACCCTAAATTAAACATAACTTCTATCGTCAGATCTCTGCCTAATGAACGACCTAGATTGACTATGAAATTACAACATTTTACAAGGCAATATCTATTTTTAGCTTCAGGGGCGCTGCCCCTGATCCCCAGCCAGGGGGGCTCCTAAAGATCGCAGTCACCCCCCCAGACCCCCCTTGTAGTGAAAATATTATGGGTGACGCTGTTGCCACATTAGGAACTGGGGTCCAATGTGGTGATACCTCTGAATAAAGAAGATAATCAAGCTCCACACCCAACAATCTCCCACTTGGAGACTGAATATAGAAACTCCACCATTGCTTCATTTGCAGGAATATGACTCCACTTTGGACCTATATGATTCTCATCTTCTTCATCATACTTGAAGACCATTTGAAACTGAGAAAAATATCAGTTTCTCCTTGGTTACAACTTTTCTTAAAATATTTGTAGGATTCTAGCTAGTGTGTATCTTTTCTAGCTTCAACTGTCCATCTTTCAACACTGACCGTATGAAATGGTACTTGAGCTATATATGTTTAGTATTGGAATGAAATGCAAAGTTCTTTGCAAGATGTATGGCACTTTGGTTGTCACTGTATAACCTGCCCAACTCCTCCTTCATACCCAATTCATCTAAAAACCTTTGGAACCAAATCATTTCTTTACTAGCCTCTGTAGCAGCAACATACTTTGCTTCCATTGTTGAGAGCGCAACAACACTTTGCAGTTTTCAAACCCAACTGGCTGTTGTTCCACCTATAGTAAACACATACCCTGCTGTGCTCCTCATGTTATCTCTATCACCCACCATATCTACATCAACATATCCCTGTAGAGAAATGTTTGAACCACCAAAGCATAATGTTTGACTTGTGGTACCTCTCAAATACTTGAGAATCCAGTTCACCACCATCCAATGTTATTTTCCTGGATTGTTCGTGTACCTACTCACATCTCCCACTGCATGTGCAATATCAGGCCTTGTGCAGACCATTGCATACATTAAGCTTCCAACTACTGATGCATATGTAACTTTAGACATATAAGCCATGTCTTCTTGGGTCTTTGGGCACATTTCCTTGCTAAGTTTGAAATGGCTAGCAAAAGGTGTACTACTGGTTTTGCATTGTGCATGTTAAATCTTTTCAACACCTTTTGTATGTACTCATTTTGAGACAATGTTAATTTACAATTTTTCCTGTCTCTAGTTATTGTCATACCAAGGATTTGTTTTGCAACTCCCAAATCCTTCATTACAAATGAATTTGCCAATTTTCTTTTGAGCACATTTATTTCCTGCATGTTAGATCCTACAACAAGCATGTCATCTACATACAATAATAATGTAATATAGCTGCCATCATTTTCCTTTTTCAGATAAACACAATGATCAGAGTGACATCTAGTATAACCTTGTTCAGACATAAACTTGTCAAATTTAGATACCACTGCCTTGGAGCCTGTTTTAAGCCATACAAGCTCTTCTTCAACCTACACACTAGTTTCTCCTTCCCTTTCACCTCATATCCTTGTGGCTGCTGCATATATATCTCTTCCTCCAAATACTCATGGATAAAGGTTCTCTTTACATCTAACTGCTCAAGATGTAAATCTTCAACTGCTACTAAACTTAAAATAGTTCTGATTGAAGTCATTTTAAAAATAGGAGAAAATACTTCATCAAAATCAGTACCTTTCTTCTATGCAAACCCCTTCACCACAAGTCTAGCTTTGTACCTCTATTTTCCTCCATCTTCTTCCTTCAGCCTGTAAACCCATTTATTCTGCAATGTAGTTTTACCTACAAGCAACTTGACTAAGTCCCAAGTCTAGTTATGCATTAAGGATTCCATCTCTTCTTCCATGGTTAGCTCCCACTTCTTCCTGCTTTCAACCTGCATTGCTTCTTCATAACATTCAAGTTCACCAGAATCAGTCAACAATAAATAATATAATGAAGGAGAGTATCGTTTAGGGGGTATACTTATCCTAGTAGATCTTCTAACACCACTTTCAGGTGTTTGGGGTGCCTGTTTATGTTGTGGTTATTGTTATTGTTTTGGCTATTGATCATTATGATTTTCAAGCACCTTCAATTTTTCTGTGATCTCATCAAGCACTTTGTATTCTCTGTTTTCTTTTTCCTGTTTCTTTTCCTATAGTTGATCCTTACACAAAACCTTTTTATTGAATATGACATCTCTGATCCTAATTATTTTTTGTTTCTCATAATCATAAAAGTGATAACCAAAATAATTAACACCATATCCAATAAAGGTACATTTCTTTGATTTTGCCTCAAGCTTTGTTCCATTTTCTTTATTAATGTGGACAAATGCCTCACAACCAAAAGTCTTTAAAAATGAGTAGTTTACCTTTTTACCTATCCACGCCTCCTCTGGAATACCACCATCCACGGAACTTGAAGGCCCTCTATTTATTAGATAAACAAGATTATCTACAACATCTACCCAAAATTATAAAGGCAATCCTGCATGCAATCTCATGCACCTTGCATGCTCCACAATTGTCCTTTTCATCCTTTCTGACACACCATTTTCTTGTGGTGTTCCTAGCACTATCTTCTCTCTGTGAATTCCATTCTCTGAACAATACCTATCAAACTCTTTGCTGCAATATTCACCTCCATTGTCTGATCTGAGACACTTCAACCTTTTTCTTGTCTCATTTTCAACCAAAGCTTTCCATTTCTTGAAAGTATCAAATACATCATATTTATTTCAAATACAATAAATCCAGGTTTTTTTTGGTTGCATCATCAATAAAAGTAACATAATAATGAGAGCCACCAAGAGATGATACCTAAGCAAGTCTGCATACATCTGTATGCGTAAGCTCTAATTTTTTGCTCGTCTTTTTTTTCCTAGCTTTGAGGAATCTGACACTCTTGTTTTTTCCATAAACACAATTCTTATAGAATTTTAAATAAATATGCTTCAAACTTGGCAACAAATTTCTTGAGTGAAGAATCTACATCCCCTTCTCACTCATGTGCCCAAGCCTATGATGCCACAATATCGCATCTTCTCATGTTGAGGTTAAAGCATTAACATAATTAGAAATACCATTACATAAATAGAATGTACCAACCTTTTCTCCTTTTTCTATTACCAAGGATCCTTTATTGGCCTTCTAGGTTTTATCTGTAAAAGTTGTTACACGGCCTTCACCTCCCAACTACCCTGTTGAAACTAGATTTTTCTTCAAATCTGGAACATGCCTTACCTCCTTCAATTGCCATGGATTTCCATTTTTCTATTTTATGAAAATGGTACCCATTCCAATGATTTTACAGGGTTTATCATCACCCAATTGAACCTTTCCAAAATCTCCTTGAACATAATCATGAAAATGTTTCCTATCAGGTGTGGCATGGAATGAGGCCCCTGAATCTACCACCCATGCATCAATAATATTTTCTAATGAAAGAATCAAAGCATCTTGCAACACATCACCTATCACCTATCACATTCACTTCATGATTGTTTTCTTATTGCGCATCTCCTTATTTTCCCTTTCGAGACTTGCATTCTTTCTTCAGGTTACCTTTCTTTCCACATTTCCAGCACACTATCCCTGATCTGGACTTGGATATGCCTTTCCTTGACTTACTGTGATATCCTGGGCTCTTTCCTCTTTCCATTTTTCTTCCCCTAGTCTCTACAGTCAAAGCATTACTTGATGTCTCATCGAATCTTTTCCATCGCATTTCCTCGCTAAGGATTGCACTGATAATATCATCAGACATTAAAGTACTAGATCCAGAGACAGAGTTACTAATGGCCATAACTAAACCATTCCTACTTTTTGGAAATGAGCATAGAAATAATAGAGCTCTAACTTCATTATCAAAAGCTACCCCTACAAAACTTGACTGACTGGTAACTATATTAAATTCATTTAAATGATTAGCAACATATCCACCTTCTGACATCTTCATATTAAATAAAGGCTTCATAAGGAATACCTTATTTGAGGCCGAGGGTTTTTCATATAGTTTGGCCAATGCCTTCATTAAACCCTCTGTTGTCATTTTCTTTGAAATATTAAACAGTATCGACACCACTAGGCACAGTCGTATTGTTCCAAGTGCCTTTCTATCAAGAATATCCCATTTTGTGTCTGTCATACTCATTAGGATCTTTGTCTTTCAGCTCAATGGTAGGTACAGATCTTTCTAATATAGATAATATTCCATCTGCATATTCCACAACTGGTAGTTTTGGCCGTTAAATTTTTCGACCCTCAACCTACCATCTTTTTCCATTTCTCCTACTCAAACCAGGAACCCTTCTCTCTTATGAGTTTATTAGCCAAATAGACCTTCGACTCTCATAGCAGTTGTTAGAAAATTGTATATTTCAGAGTAATGGAACACATAAAATATATTGCAGAAATATAAACACAGAAAACACATAGAACAAGAGAGACACAGATATACGTGGTTCACCCAATTTAGGGTACGTCAATGAGAAACAGCCAGTCCTTCCTTTTATATTATCTAGAAAAATAAAGAGATACAACCTACAACAGATCCATTGTAATTCCCTCTTCGCTCTCACACAATCTCCTCTCTCTTTCTCACTCAAAATACATACTACATAGACACAATACAATTCCCTCATATATAGCGAGGGGTTTCCTTCTAGGGAAAAAAACCCTAAATTAAAAATAACTTCTACCGTCAGATCTTCATCTAATGAATGGCCTAGATTGATTACAAAATTACAACATTTTACAAGGAAATTTTACATCTATTTTTAGCTTCAGGGGCATTCCCCCCGATACCGCCTAGGGAGGGTTCCTAAAGATCACTGCCCCCCTCAGGACCCCCCTTGCAGCGCAAATATTACGGATGGCATTTCCGCCACATTATGAACTGGGGTCCAATGCGGTGATACCTATGAATAAAGAAGATAATCAGGCTCCACACCCAACAGGTAAGAAGTTTGAATGGGTAGAGGAATGTGTAACAAATTTTGAGTAGTTGAAGCAATTGTGGATAAATGCTCCAGTGTTAAATATTGTAG
The DNA here is from genome assembly GCA_000404065.3 of Pinus taeda. Taxonomy (NCBI): domain Eukaryota; kingdom Viridiplantae; phylum Streptophyta; class Pinopsida; order Pinales; family Pinaceae; genus Pinus; species Pinus taeda. Next base: position 106,598 of record APFE031326053.1, on the reverse strand, counting down.
ATCCAGACAAAGAGTTTGTGATAGGTACAAATGATTATAAGAGAGGACTTGGTGGAGTCCTTATTTAGGAGGGACATGTAGTATGCTATGAATCACAAAATCTGAATGAGCAGGAGCATAATTACTTGACACATGATCTTGTGTTGGCAGCGCTCATCCATGCTTTGAAGATGTGGAGGCACTATCTTCTTGGCAGGAAGTTTGTATTGTTGAGAGATCACAGTGGGTTGAGATACTTGTTTGATCAACCAAATCTAAATGCCAAGAAAGCTAGATGGTTGGCCACGATCAGTGAGTTCAACTTTGAGATCAGGTACATCAAGCATAAAGAGAACAAGGTTGGATATGCTTTTAGCACATGGATACATGTAAATTATTTAGAAGCTATGAGTTCTTATGGACCAGACTTACATGATCATATCCTACAGGCAAGACGATAGGATGTCAGGTACATGGATCTTATGCACATATTACAATAGGGTATAGATGCTTAGGATGTGCACTATCATCTCACAACAGATGGCTTGATCAAATTTAGGGATATGATACGTATGTTATACAATAGTGAGCTCAAGAAGAATATCTTGTGAGAGTTTGATGTGAAACCATATTGATGTCACCCAGGATATCAAAAGACATTGACAACAATGAAGAAGTTTTATCATCTTCTGAATTTGAAAGAGGATGTGGCAGAGTTTATGGCTAGATGTTTGGACAGTAAGAAGGTGAAGGCAAATTGTAAGCATCTAGGTAGACATAGACGATTTAAATTCCAGAGTGGAAGTGGGAGATCATTTCCATGGACTTGATTGCAGGTTTGCTAAGGACATCCAGACAACACGATTCTGTTATGGTTGTGGTTGACAGGTTGACAAAGGTAGCACACTTCATTCAAATGAAGTATACATATTCAACTAATGATGTAGCACATGTATTCATCAGAGATGTAGTGAGGTTGCATGGTGTTCTAAGGAAAATTGTGTCAGAAAGGGTTGCTAAGTTCACCTCCAAGTTTTGGAAGGATTTGTTTGTAGGTTTCAGGACAGAGTTGGCCTTCAACACATCTTATCATACACAGACATATGGAAAGACAGAGAAGGTCAACATGATATTGGAGGAAATTTTGAGGATGTATGTGATGAATCATTAGAGGATATGGGAGGAGTACCTTCTGTTAGTTGAGTTTTCTTACAAGAATGGGTACCAAGAATCTTTGAGGATGAGTCAATTCAAGGCATTGCATGGGTGGAGTTGTAATACTCCCATCAGTTGGAGTGATTTAGTGGGCATGGTGTTGATTGGAACAGATATGTTGGTAGAGATGGAATAAGAAATGTAAGTAATAAAGAAGAATATAAAGGAAACATAGGACAGGTAAAAAAGTTATGCATATTTGAACAAGTTATTTAATGAGTTTCAGGTTGGGGAATAGGTGTACTTGTGCATCAAGCCCAAGAAGAGCTACTTGTGGATTGAATCGTATATTAAGCTGGAACCTCATTTTCATGGAACTTTCAAGGTTATTGAAAGGATTGGACTAGTAGACTATCGACTTGCACTGCCTTCGATAGTGAAATTACATGATGTTTTCCATGTTTCATCTCTTAAGAAGTATGTTAAATATGTTGATCATGTGATTGACCAGTCTATATTGCAGGTGGATCCAAATGGAGAATTCTAGTCAGAACCTCAGTGTATATTGCAGAGAAAGATGCTCATGCTCTAGAACCAAGCAATCGAGAAGGTTAAAGTGTAGTGGAAGCACTTTGGGCATACTGAATCTACATGGGAGATAGCGGATCAGATGCGAGATATGTATCCTTCACTATTCACTCGTTGAGCGAATGTTTTTGGTATATATTTTGGTGTGATGTTTTGGTTTATATAAATATGTATATGGATGTAATACCACCATGAGTTGTGTTATAAAGCTCCAATAAGAGGTATGGGTGTCATGTTATTATGGTTATTATGTTGTTATGTGTCATTTTGGTTTTCTTCTCAGCAGGTTGATCATCATAAATATTGAAACGAGCTAAGTTATAAAGCTCAATGGGAAATATGTTTTTCTTACAATAGTATTGTGGTTGTAGGTGTTATTGAACACCAAGGATGGTGTTCCCCCGAGGGGGAGGGTTCTATAACAAACCTGGTGAAAATTCCACGTAATAAAGTTAATAAAGGAAAAATAATAACCACTATTATGGGACACTTATTCCAAGCTAAATGTTGGGAAAAACATCATAGTGTGGGTGTTCAATTGGTTTATTATTGCTAAGGAAATTGGAAAAGGCTTTGGAGAGGCAAAATTGAATTTTTGGAAATTTATTTATGAAAATAAAGAAAATTAAGAGAAAAGGAAGGTGAAAAGTCACAGGTTGCATGTGAGGAGGAAAACGAATCAAAATAATGGAAAATTGAAGAAAATAGAGACCTCATTAATAAAAAGGCTTTTGAGGATTAGTTGGTATCATTTGTTAGTTCAATTTTGGAGTTCTCTCTCTATTCTCTCTCTCTCTCAGACTCTTGGATACACATAGTTTTCTTGGAGCACTTCAGCTTTGGATCAAGGAAAGGAAAGAAGGCAAAGAGGAAGCAAAGATCAAGCAAGGAAGAGTGGGATCAAGCAGCTACAACTAGATTGTTTATAGGTATCAAGTTGCATGTATGATTTCCTTACTAGTTTTGGACTTTATGTGTGTTCTTGGTTCTCTTGTTGTCATTGGCATGGGTTTTTCTAGGTGTGATAATGTTTTTCAGTCTTTCCTTTCCATTTCTAGATGGCCATGGTGTGATGGGGTTCTCATGTTTTGGTTGAGATAGATTGCCGGATGGATTGGAAATTGAGTGAGGTGGTCTCTGAAAGAAAGAACACTTGGCCTAGTGATCCCTAAATCATATTATGGATTTCAGGAAAGCCTTGGCCTAGTAACCCCTAAACCAGACTATCAGTTACAGTAAAGTTAATTTTTGTGTTACCTCAGTGGGCCAAGGAATCGTAGACTAGTGAATAGTAGGATATATAGTGTTGTCTTGTTGGGGCTTGACCCAGGTTCAGAGTTAATTAGCCGAACAAATCCCTGTACTATTGGCCCTTTCGGTAACAGTCCATGGAGCATGGACTGAGGTCTCACCCTAAGTAGTATGGGAGGGTGCTAGAACTAGGTTTCCACACCCCTGAGATGTATGAGAGGTTCGACTGGTCCTTTGTTTGCTTTTGCATGCAGGTTGCTTTGCGCACTTCCCGTTTCTCGTGGCCTGATACATTGCCTTCGCACAACCCTAACCAGGGGCTGTGCCACGCTCTGCACTATTACCTGAGATCTTACTTATCTTCCAGTGTTAATTAACTACCTTTGCCTACTTGAATGTCTTATAATTAGCAATACAAAGCCTTCAGCAATACAAAGCATTCATACATGATCGCACAGTAAATAAACAATGTGTTTACAAATTATATCCAATCGTGCATTGAACTAGGAAAAGATACACATAATTATAGAAAAACATCTCTTTATTGATTCTACCAATGGTTACAGACTCAACCTGCGTTGCACACTCAGCTGCAATGGTCCACGCACTCAGCTGCAGAGCCTTCTCCTACTCTACGACCCACAAACACACTTTACACTTCGACTCAATCACTTAGACTTCTCTTCTTCTATTAGTTAGTTGTTCTACACTTAGAGCCTCACTCTATTTCTACAATCCCATGGTCCATGGACCATGGGTAGGTCTATCCAATCGACATTACATTACAAAAACTAGGGTGGACAACCCTATGACTCTATTATACTTTCGCGCCCTGCGACCACAATTCGTGGAGCTTTTACTACAAGATTCGGCCAAAACTTGGGCTTTAAGCCCTGAAACATGCCTTGGGGGGATTCCTTGCCCAACAAGCCCCCAAGAGAAACATCATGACTTGCCCTCGAGTCACTCTATCTGCGTGAATATCTTTACACGGATTCCCTCCAACTGTTTTCGAACTGCAACAAGGTCAGCAATAGACTGAGCTATTTTTTGCCAGATCTTCTACATATGTTGTTCCGAGACCTCTGTGTTGGAATTGCTTCTCTACATCAGTGCATGCATCCCTTACATTTGTGCGAGCTTGCCTTCAATTTATGCTATGATGGTGAAGGCCTCGTCGATCCAAGGCTGAACGAGCCTTTAGGACTACTTCCTTGTGTCATGTCGTGTCCACTTATTCTTTCAGTGCTTTAGCCTATTGCACCTACATGAGCCTTTGAGTGAGGGCCACCACCTATGTAGTTCCTTTGAAGTTGTCATACTGTATTTGGAGTTCTCACGCCTCTGTCTCTAAGCACTAGATGTTGGGGTCCTCCTCTAGATTTGTGAGGACCTTAAATGATTCTTCCAACATGTTGGTGCACTCTTGCACTGCACTGCCAATTTCATCCAGTCGCATTGTGCTAGCGCTAGTGTGATGTTCTCTAACTTCTAGGGGGGGTGGGTGGATGGCTGCACCTTTAACCGCAACTCGGTGATTTGAAGGTTCAGCTCCATCTGCACCCTTGTCATTTCTTCCCTTGCCTCACATACCCCAGCTGCTAACCTATGGATCCACACCTCTGCTGGCATGTGTGCTAGGATGGCCAGCTCCGGGATACTTTGGCAAGCATCGTCTATTACCTGTACTAGCTATTGATTCTGCGACACCACTTTGTCACGCTACAAGCTCAATTGTTCCATATTTATTTTCTGCTCGCTGAGGACTTGCTGTGCACGGCTCTCCCTAGCTCGTAGCTCTACAATTATCCCATCCTGTAAAACATATAGGATCTCTTGCAGGAGTGTAGCTATGTTGATATTAAGACCCTTTAGTGTGCTAACCATAGGACTGTCGGCCTCATTTGTTGTCACTAGTGCCCCTTCTGGTAGCACTATGGTATTTGTCGTCCCCATGCGCAACATCTGTTCTACTATCATTGTTCTAACTGCGAGGCTGGTCGAAAGGGTACCAGCCTGAGGATGGTGTACCTGTAATTCCTACAATTGCGCTCTGAGGGCCCCAAACACAATTTGGTTCTCCTGCATGAAATTTTGGAGGGTCTCAGAGGTGACATCGCGCATTGTCTCATCGATGTCGTGTAGATCACCCTCAACTAGGGTGATCGGGTCAATTGACAACTTCGATGCCTTGACCTTCTTACACGACCCTGGCCGCTTGGCTGGGTGCTGGCACTTCAACTGTGTTGACGCGGTTCGTGGGTTCGCGCATCCCTCTTCTTCCTCTACTTCCTACCCATGTGAAGGCGACATTTGGCCCTCATGGATACCTCCTGCGCTACTGCTGTTATGGCCTGTTCCTGCTCAGTTGTTGTCTGTGTAGCATCCCGCACTGCCCGCACTTCTACTACTACTGCTTCCTTCCTTCGCTTTTCAGCCAACTATGTGATGCACAACTTGGCCTCGTCTTTCTTTCTCTTTGTTGTCAACTTCTCTATCTTCACGATGTCTGGGGCATGCCACTCCTGTGGCCATGCCTCTAGTACGTTAAAGATGGCGTCGTCCGTGGCTACAAAGGGTGGCTTTATCCATTGTTTTGTCGGGTCCTTGCGTGCTCTGATGTAAATGTTATGGATGTTCGCTTTGAATTTTGTAAAAATCTGTAGGCTGTTGTAGACAATTGGCGACAACCACGGCTTAGGTTGATCCCCATTCTGAGGTTCATCTCCATGAACACCCAAAATATTTTACTGCCACAGATCCTCTTGGCATCCTTTGTGGCCCAGAGCGAAGCGTACTTTGTGGCCTCTAGCAGGTCCCTAACAATTATGGAGAATTGACTATCCTCCAGTAATTCCCCTACCACGAGCACTATGGATAGTAGAAGCCATGCATAGTGGAAAGTTTTGCCCTATTCCTGAGCTTCACGGAAATTCTCTATAAACTCATTACAGAGAAACTCGTACCCCCTCCATGCATTGCTCAGCCAATGTGACCACTGACGTGAGTACTTCATTTGTGCGACACTTGCGCATAACCTTATCAGCCAGTATTTGGGTTGCCACTTTCACTGCTTTATCACTGAAGCTAGATATGGCGTAGCCCATTTTCTTCTTTACTAACTTGTATTTTTCTTCATGCCCTCCGCGATGGCCAAGTCACTGCTCTTCCCCTCTGAGATGTTTGCGGGGTCCTCTCCTTTGCATGGAAGCCAGGAGATGCGGTGAATCAAGTTTTCCATGATGGGGATAAGCTCCTCCAGCCATAAACACCCATCATGCACCAGGAAGAGTAGCCGCTTGATGATGAAAATGGTTATTGGGGCACAGTAGAAATGCGGCACCCAAAGCAGGTTCAATAGCCCAGCCTTTTCTACTTCGTGCAACCACTTTCGTGGCTCTAATTCTCTAATCCCTGCTGCAATGTTCTGCTTGGTATTCATGAGGTGCCTAGTCTCAAGGTGAGGGAACTTCTCGTGGTTAGCAAGGTCCCAATCTTCAAATTTTAGGCTCGGAACTCGTCCTAAGTGCGTGCCCTAAAAAATAATGTTGTTTGGGAGGAGCGGGGTTTGGAGTGAGCTCTTGGTCTCGTCCAGGTCCTGGGCAGTTTAGCCTTCCCTTTTCGCACGGGGACATAGGCTGGAAACTTTGTTGGGGGGGTGCGCAGGCTGAGTTTCCTCTTTCATGCCTTCATCCTCATCTTCTGCGATGATTAGGTCCTCTAGGTCTTCCTCTTCTTCATCATTCTCTATAGTGAAGGCTTTCCCGTTCTCCTCCATTGATAGCTTGGTGCATAGTGGGTTTTGCGGGGACACACGTACGGGAACCATCACTTGTTTGTCCTGCTTGGGTCTTGGTGTGCATGGTGATTTCAGGATTTCTGCCTTAATCCTGGAACCTTCCAGAGCATCCCTCACAGTCAAGGCCTGCACGACCTCCTCGGCAGTCATTTCTATTATCTACATGACATCCTTAGCTGTTGCCATCATATCTGTCTAGAAATATAGCACTTGTGAACTCAGGGGCTCAGTCAACACCCGACACACAACAATTAGGGCTCTGCTCAATAACTTAATTCGCAAATGGCCAAGTGTTGTTTGCTGGGTAGCCCTTTGTAATTTATAGCACCTTTTGAATTTGAATTCGACCGGTCCCCCAAAATTCGGTTCATTAATGCTCCCTTGGTAGCAGATTTTCCCAAATCTTGCCCATAAATCGCATCTTAAATGCCTGTTGCCCACTCCATTTGGTCTTAATTCGAGCATCCCATAATGAATAGTGACTTCAATGGTCACTTTCTGGTCAACCCGCGTGACAATGCAACCCCCTGTGCATGGTCGTGGACCTTGTGCCTATTTGTTTCTAAGCATAGCTCCAACATCGTGTAGCTCTCGGGCAGAATATTTTATAGTCCTGCACTCCCTTTCAACTACCTGTAGCGCTAAGATTATTCTTCCTTCAGCTAGTCAGGTGGTTGCACCACCCATGAAAAGTTTCATCCTGTCATCCATCATGTTTCCTGGAGAATACCCACCTTTTGTTGTTACGGTCGGCATCATGCATTTTACCATCTGCAATGTGCTACCTTGGTCAATACACTTAGCAGTGTGCAGTCCAAGCCAAGGCATCAGACTGACCAATTCATGGTGATAGGCCTTAAAATTGTCATCACGATCATATGCATCTTGCCTTATCATCCTGGTTTCTTTTCGAGAAAATATTCCTTTATCTCGCCCTCCAACTTAAATTTCATGTCCACCAGAGCGCTTTTCTTCCTTAATCGTATCCTTTCTTCTTCAAGTTCTTTGAGTCTGATATTTCCCCGTTGGATTTCTACTTCCAAGGTTTCGCGAACCATCATATATATCGATGCTATCATGCACGTTCTAAGTTGTCCAAGTACTATAGGGCTTATTGTGGTTGCTTCGTACTCTAGCTTTGGCAGTACCTGCACAGTCAGCTTTTTGCACACGATCCTATGAGCCGAGAGAACTGCTGGTATGCATAAGTCCTAGTCAGCCCGCCTCACATTGTGGACCTTGTTCAATGCTTCACGTACTTTGTTAAAAGCTTCTGTGTGGATATTCTTCTACGCACTTGGTTTTTCCATACTTCATGGTCCCATCTAGAGGGGTCGTTCATGCCATTGACTTAACTGTACATGCTTACTGATCGTGTCTCCTATTGTGAGGATAGTGTGCATTCGCGTAGGTTTCGCATGATATGCCTGTATCCACTAGATAGGTGGGTGTATGGGCTGGTTCATCCCTCATACTTGTCTTTCAATCACATCCGAGGCTTCCCAAATTGCATGAACATGATCCTTCTGCATTAGCACCAGTCCTAAAAACTTCTTTGGTGCATCCCCCACCATCTTGTGGCATAGCTTGCAGTACCCATTTTAGAGCATCAAAACGCTGCTATTCCAGTACTTCTCTTTCAAATTTGTTTGGGAAGTCATCCACCTCGCTCAACCCGTCATATGTATGTAGATCTCTTACCTTTGTTGCCACACAACATAGCGACCTTGTCATCATGTTACGTTGGAGCGTGCTTACCTCACGTAACCGATTCTGCCATCGTTCTATCTCCTCGTCAAAATATGATGTGCAGGATCTTTCATGCTCCCAAGAGATTCAGCCATCTGCAGTTGGAATTACCCAATCTTGCTCCTCCGTGGTTATATTGTAGATGCATTCCAGATCATTGTCACTATCATAGCCACACATTGGCTCTATGTAGCGTGATCCTTTGGCATGGTCTAAAGGTACCACTACGCGCAGAGACTTTTTCTCCAAGATCATCTTGCGCTTCTTTAGATTTATCACTCCATTCATGTTAGTGGCCCAATCTATTCCCAATAGCACGGGGTATGGATTGCTATCATCAACAATTTCTATCACTTCAAAATTTGCTAGCGCGCTTGCTCCTTCAATGTCTACTATGATTCCCTGCAATCTCCCCATAGGTAGGATCTTTTGCTGGTTCACTATTCTCAGTTGGATAGGAGACCATTGCAGCATAGACCTGCCCATGCACTCCCATATCTGCTTTGGCAGGATGTTTGCATCCAATCCTAGGTCCAAAATCACCTAGTCCATCTCATATTCCCCAATCTACATAGTCAATCTCATCTCCCTTCCTATTTGCGTTGTGTGCTTCCAAAGCTTCTGAACTACGTGCGGTTCTCCTGGTGTGGTCCTAGCGCATCTAGTTATAAGTTCTTGTAGCCCCTTTACAGCCTTGTTGTCACGCAGCAACTTCATGCATGTCTACAAGAACATGGTGACGCAGCAACTTCATGCATGTCTACAAGAACATGGTGAGCATCGATGGGTCCATTTCTCGCTCCAGTATGTCTTTACTTCCTGAAGTGGAGGAATCAGTGAAGCTCCTCTTAGCTTCCATGAAGGTCTCCTTAGTGTACTCCAAATCAAATTTTGGTTCCTTCATTGGGGCCTTGCAAACCCAAGTAATTTCTTCAGGCTGCTTGCCTTTTTCATCCCCTGTCGTAATACCACTCTGGAGCATGATATTTACATTAGGGTCTTCCTCACATGGTTCAGACATCATCATTTGCAAGTTTTGAGTCGGGGGAGGTTGGAGCGCTCCTTTATCATGCAACCTTGCTATTAGTGTTGGACATTCCTCTGTCTCATGATCAAACAATGTACAATACAAGCATGATGGCTGCGTTGGATTCATACAATCACGGGCATAATGTCCTGGCCCTCTGTAATTGTAACATATCAGTTTTCTGCGACCTCTTCTTAGTCCCTCTCCACTTCCACCTCGTCCGCATCCCTGAAATCTAGTGCATGCCATTCCTGTGTTTTGATTGAGGGCCTGTGTTTCGGCTTGAACTCTGTAGGTAGGAGTTTGATCCATCATCAGTTCGTAACTTCTATAGGTGTGATCATCATGTCTTATTGACCTGCAGAAATTACAGAACAACTGTTGTGAATTCTGCGTATACTTCTGTAATAGATGGCAATTATCTATAGCATTCTTTCCTCCTATCTGAAAAATCATGCACCATAATGTAGGCATCGCACTTGGTCCTGCTTGTGCCTTCGGTCTTAGTCGCATTGGCCCTTCTCCTACAAGGTAATTCGTGAAGACCAGGCAGTGGTCCTTGTCATGGCCCTGACCCTTGCATTTTACACACCATACCGCATCATGCACATCTGGGTGAGATGTCCTATCTTGTTTCAAACTTTGCATCTCAAGGCACAAGTTTTTCAACTACGCATGAATCTACTGAATTCCCAGGTTAGGATCTTGTATCAGAGTCTCGTGAAATCTCATCGCTACCTCCAAAGCCTCAGCCTGAGTGGTTAGCCATTATTGCGACAATGCATTCTGTAGATGTGGTGTTAACGATGCTACAAACCATTCATGGTGTTTCCCATCTTTTAATGTCATGTTCACTTCATGAATTGTGAACTTCAATCTTTGATCCAACTCCCACGGGGTTTCACCTGGTAGCATTGTGATTTCCTTGAATCCAATGATCGACTGTGCCTCTGATTTTGGCTTGTTGAATTCTTTGTTTAGCGTAACTTGGGTATCCACTATCCCTGCATTTGGATTGTCATTGGAATGCTTAATGTACTAGGTTAGCGCAAGATCCTGCAGAGTGCTAACCAATGTTGCCTTCTTTATATTGTCGTTCGTGACACCCTAAACTTCCCATACAACTTTTATCATGAACCAAAACTGGTCTAGATCTTCATTCCCTACTCCCTTGAACACTGATAGCTTTATCGCGCTGGCCATACTGCTTCATGGTGATGGTGGAGGTGGTATGGGCAAAGTCGGGGGTGAAGATGGTGAAACTGGTAGTGGTGGGTGGGGGTGGTATGTGTAGAATTCTTTACCTTATCAGATTGATCTCACTTCTTGGTGAAACCTTCGTTCTTCACTCCCTCGTGGAGGTGAAATCAAGAGGCTAGTGCTGCCTTCATTTCTGTAGATTTTCCCACTGCGCGTAGCCCCAAACATCAATTTATTCGCATAACCCGTTTTTCACACAGTATCATTTTAATCCAAGTGTTCAAAGATTTAACGTACTTACCTCGTAGTCCCTTGAGGAAATGTTGTGCTGCCTTGCTATAGCTGACTGAAGTATATACCACAAATTTGGTGATGAATAATCCTATGATTTGATCAAGCCAGTGATTGACAGTGCCCGCGATCTTATCTTCTGATGCTTCCAGCTTGTGCACCAATTCTAGAGTCCACACAATAGGTTTGTCGAGTTTACACCTTTCTTGGCTATCTGCTAGCTTCGCGATCCACTCGTACAATTCAGTAGTAAAGGATGCAAAAAAAAATTTGTGAATCTCCATATACAAGTAGCAATCTAACCACTCTTCCTTTGATAGTCGCATATTCCTATTTTCCTACGCCGCTAACTCGTGAATCTTTCTGTCCAACCACTCTTCAATTCCTTTCTTTACCAGATTCCAGTGATACGACATCAAACATCTCTATGTAGATCCCAGTCTTGGTAACAGAACCATTTGTTGGCTTGTTGGGTCTTGACCCGGGTTCAGAGTTAATTATCCAAACAAATCCCTGTACTACTAGCCCTTTCAGCAATAGTCTGCGGACCGCATACTAAGGTCTCACTCAAAGTAGTATGGGAGGGTGCTAGAAACAAGTTTCCACACCCTTGAGATGTCTGAGAGGTTCGACTGGTCCTTTTTTTTCTCCTGCATGCAGGTTGCTTCATGCACTTCTCATTCCTCGTGGCCTAATACACTGCCTTCATGTAGCCCTATCCAGGGGTTGTGTCACGCTCAGTGCTATTACCTGAGATCTTACTTATATTCTAGTGTTAATTAACTACCTTTGCCTACTTGAATGTCTTATAATTATCAATACAAAGCCTTTAGCAATACAAAGCATTCATACATGATCGCACAGTAAATAAACAATGTATTTGCAAATCATATCCAATCATGCATTAAACCAGGAAAAGATACACAGAATTATAGCAAAACTTATCTTTATTGACTCTTCCAATGGTTAAAGACTTGACTTGCCCTATGCACTCCGTTGTAGGGGTCTGCACACTTAGCTGGGGACTACTAGGCCTCTGCGCACTCAGCTATAGAGCATTCTCATACTCTACGACCCACACACACACTTTACACTTCGACTCAATCACTTAGACTTCTCTTCTTCTATTAGATAGTTCTTCTACACTTAGAGCCTCGCTCTATCTATACAATCCCATGGTCTGTGGACCATGGGTAGGTCTATCCAGCTGACATTACATTACAAAAACTAGGGTGGAAAACCCTGTGAATATATTATACTTTCGCTCCCTGCGCCCACAATTCACGGAGATTTTACAAAAAGATTCATTCAAAACTTGGGCTTTAAGACCCAAAACATGCCTTTGGGGGGAATCCATGCCCAACATATAGTAAATCCTAGAAGTCGGTGCCTTCGATCAGGCCTAGGAATCCTTGGTCGATGAATGGCATGATATATGGTAAAGCCTGGAGGGTGGGGTCTTTATTAGGCCTAGGGATCCTCGACTGTTGTATGGTTGGATGTATGGTAATGCCTAGAGACTAGGAGACAAAAAATGCCTCACGGTGTAGCTGGAGAAATCTGGTGGCATCTATGTTTTTTTAGGGCCTAGTGATCCGGTGGGGATTACGGTAAAGCCTAATTTTATAAATGAGGGTAAGGTGGTTAGCTTTGGGAATCCCTAGTTGATTTTGGTTACGAGTCCCACATTCATGCTTGGAATATGGAATGGGGGTGATTGGTTGACAGAAATATTTGGTTCAACTAATAAATGGTTGGGTGGTTCGTGGATGCCCCATACCTCGTTGGCTTATGAATTCATTAATAAGAGTTCCTTATCCTTGGTATTTCATGTGTAAATGTACTTGTTTATATGTGGATTTTATGGTTGTTGTATCCTTGCTATTTATATTGTTTATATGTTGTTTATGAGTATTTTTTATGACAGTGATGGTGTATGGCATTTGTAAATGAATGAACAATGAATATATGAACTAATAGATGATAATGCAACTAATGTGATAAGGATACAATGCTTCTTAGCAATTCTTAGATAATTATGAGAACCCTATGCTCAAATATGTTGTTATCACCTGTAGAATGCATATTTGTGACATGTTTGACAAAATGTCTGTCATGGCTAGTAGGGGTCTAGTAAAATATTTGTTCACGTATTTGCATTAGTATCATTGTTTCAATGTTAGTTTTATTTTCTGAAAGTTTCATGAAGTTCTAGATATTGGCATGAGTCTTGGCCCCGAAAAAGTGGCACAAAATCCAAGGTCGCTAGTTTAGAACTAGCTGAAAAAGACCCCATTCACATGGATTCCCTTGTTGTGGGAGTGAATGGAGGGTCCCAGTCAATTGCATTCCCATGTCATGGCAGTGACTGAGGTTCTAGGTCAATAAAATGTCAATCTACCCGAGGTGTTCGTCACCTGGAAGGGTTGGTTGGCTCCTGAAGGTTATGTAGCATGTGTAGAAGGTTAGATTGGTTATGTTTTGTTAGTTCCACTTCCTTAATTATACATGGGGACTTGAATCATATCATAATATCCTCTTGCCACATGTTTACCCTACCAAACCAGTTAAATCAAGTAAATGTGGGAGGAGGGTGTTACAACCAACTTTGCCTTCATAGGTGCTACCAAGTAAAACATGGTGTATCTAATGGCCGAGAATAGGTAAATGGAAAAGAACGTGTAGACTAAAAGGAAAAAATTTGAGAAAATCCAAGCAGAGGTCCACAAAGTAGCTCCCACATAGGTATATAGGAAGAACTTAAGGAAACCATACTTGGTGAAGTATCGACATTGGGAGAAACCATGTAGAGCATTTATGAGGAGCTTGTCACTTTGCATAAAGCAGTTGTCCGCTTGCACGACATGTAGTAGAAGTGTAGGGATAATGCTAAATCCTTCAAGGTTTTCCATACAGCAATCGTTGTCCTACATGAGTGGTCAATGCAACACGAATGGGCCCCATCCGAATTGGAAGAGAAAACAAAGCAACAAGCATAGTTAGAGAAATCATAAGTTCGAATGGTCATCCAGAGTAAAAAATAACTCACCTAATTCATAGCTAACATGCAAGCCTCATATGCACAATTATACAATAGCACATATTTCATGGTGAAATCACATAAGATCCCTTTCGTTGGCTCACCCACCGAAGCCAAGCACAAGAATCAAGTCAAGTAGGAGGTTGAAGAATACTTGGACCAACTTAGGCAGTCACCACCAAGGAAGATCTAGAGGTGAATAGCAAAAATATGCAAAAGTGCATTGGTAGCCATGTCTAGATCAACACCATGTTTCTCCTGTTGAAGAAGGAAATTCAAACCGATTCCAAATCAGTCTACCTGGATGTAATGGAGGCTAAAGTTGTCTTCCAACCTAATCTCATAGCATATTTTGGGGAAGTCATTGCATAGTACAAAGATTGACACCACTATGTGACTGAGGAGCTACAATTTGAGGTGGTAGAGCTAGCGTATCCCAAAACTCAAGCTTAAATCATTTTGTCTTATTAGGTTGTCTAGTTGACTCTACCCAATTTTGTCTTATATGGGTATGAGCGATGTTGTAATGTTTTTTGTAACTAATATTAAGTGAAATTCCAAGTGTCAATTGTGGGATGTGAAGAGTAATTTTGTAATTAAGTCTAAATTTCATGGTTGAAGGAAGTCAAACAGTCATGAGGGACATCAAAGAGTCAAAGGGAGATGAATAGTAACCCCTTTTGTTATAAATATACCCTCATTAGTCATGTAAAGGGATTTTGGTTGGAATTTTTTCTTAGGAGCAGAAGCTTGGGAATTTTTTAGCCTTGGATTATCTATAGCATAGAGGGAGTATCTTTCTTTGGGGGAGAAGGTGTTGGCTTTATGTTCCACTATTGGCACTATTCGTTCATCAATTGTATATGTATGCTTGGGAATTTAACTTTAATAAAAGCTCAAGCTGATACATTTTCATGTATATGTTGTGAATATAGTGGGATTATTCTTGTTATGTTTGAAATATATGCTAACACTTATGAAATATTTCATTTGCATTAGTATGAATCTTGTTGAATGCATGTTGTATATTTCCATCATGGTTCACTTGTGAACTATTTTGTAGGCTAACTTGTGAATCCCTTTTATGCTCGTGTGTTCCTTTCAAGATACGTACTATTATAGGATTCCAAGGGATTCACTCACTTTCCCTTCGTTATGTTAAAACCTTAAATGCATTGCACTTGACCTTTCACAAAGTTATACACTTGTTTCACCAAAGTCACAAATATGTCATTCTATGCATTATCACAGCGAAGGCATAAAACTAAATCCCACTATTTCAGCAACCAGGGAATATTCTGAAAGGGTCTCCTACTCTAAATGGTGTGAAGTCTTTGGACTTCATATAAGGGAGACCCCCTTAATGTTGGCGGGTTCAACACCATCAACACAGTCCCACAAGTATCTTTCTCATCTAGATTGCCTCACATGATGCTTGACTGGTAGCCATTTATTCTTCTTCTGTCAAAATGAGCGCCAAAAATATTTGCTTCCTACTATACCAGGAAACCATTGTTCACCCAACATTAAAAATTCCACCTAATGTACTCTTTTGGTTATATGGACTCCCTGCTCAATCTGCATCTCTGAAGACACACAACTTCACTCCTTCTGTTCATCTGTACCATAATCCATACTGGGTAGTGCCTCTGAGTTATCGTAAAACATGCTTATCTTCCTTCCAATACAATTTGGTCGGCCTAACCATAACTTGGCTTAGCTGGTTGACTGCATAGCACATACCTGATTGTGTGTTCACAAGAAACATTAGTGAACCCACTAGCTATCGGTAAATGGTAGCATCCATGTCTTCACCTGAAGTGGCATTATCCTTCCTATAGTTGGTCACTAGAGGTGTCTCCATGAGTTTACAACTCTCCATGAAAAATATTTGTAGTATCTTGTTGGCATACTTTTCTTGAGACACAAATAATTCCCCATTGCCTTTCCATACTTCCAGCCTGAGGAACTAGTGTATGAGATCCATGTCCTTCATCTCAAATTCCCTTGCAAATTTCTCCTTGCAAGAGATAATCAATTTCTCATCACTTGTTAATATTAAATCATCAATATATAAAACAATAAGAAATTAACCTTCTACCAAAATATGATAGAGGTTCGCGTCCACTTCACTTTTGGTGAAGCCCAATCTAGTGAGATAATTGTCGATCTTGGTTTACAAAGCTCAAGGTGCCTATTTGAGACTGTATAATGCTCTCCTGAAAACGCACACATGAGACTCCCGATCAAATGTCTCAAAACCTTCTTGTTTCTCGATGTACATCTCCTCCTAAATAACACCATTGATAAATGTTGGTTTTACATCCATCTAGTCGATCTTCCACTCTATCTACATAATGAGTGGAAGAATTGATCAAATCGATGAATACCTTGATATGGAAGTGAAGATTTCCTCATAGTCAATTCCCTAAACTTGAGAGGATCCTTTGGCCACAAATATGGGCTTATACTTCTCTATGATTCCATATGCTACATGCTTAACCTTAAAGATCCATATTGAACCCATAAATGATTTATCCGCTGATCTTGGGACCACTTCCCAAACACTTTTCTTCATGGTGGATTCATATTCTTCCACCATT
The DNA here is from genome assembly GCA_000404065.3 of Pinus taeda. Taxonomy (NCBI): domain Eukaryota; kingdom Viridiplantae; phylum Streptophyta; class Pinopsida; order Pinales; family Pinaceae; genus Pinus; species Pinus taeda. The sequence goes on along the minus strand of APFE031326053.1, from coordinate 89,916 downwards.
GCATGAACCTGTTGTACTGTGAAACAACCTCCCCATTTATATATAGCAATAACTGATGTTAGACATATAAATGGGGACCCTTTTTAATTTTTGGTCTTAGAATAATAAAAACTAACTCTAAGAAATTGCCTAAAAAAACTCTTAAAACAACCCAAAGATAGGATCCTCATTGCAAATTGCAAATCACATTTTTTCCATGTAATGAACATGAAATACCTTTCAGAAATTTCGATGTGTGATCAAACCTCCTGATGTGATATCCTGATTAAACAACTTGCGAACTCGCAATCACATTTCGCAGAAATCGCAAGTAATTAAGTCTTGCCACTATGAACTTCATTAAAGATTTGTAAAATGCGATATTGTGATATCGCAATCACATTTTTGGCTTACAAGTAGGAAACACTACATTATATCATTTTAAATATTGCGATGTAAGAATAGAGCGGTAAGCATGTGAACTAAATGTGTTTCAATGTAATAATGAATGGTTTGACAGGTTAATAAATGTTTAGCGGCCCAAGGAGAGGTAATCGTTTTCCAAAGTTATGGGTATTTAACGTTGGATATATCATATAAACCTTTCCCACAATCCAAAGTCATTTCATAAAGGCTTTTAGTCTTAATTTACCGATACCATCTGCGTTGATATATCTCGTTCATTTCAGGTAGGCTACAAATGACATGTCATTGAGGAAGCTAATGCAGAAATAGAAGAAAAAGAGCATTGTAGAGTCTGAGTTTATAGAAATGGCTCTTATTTTCTATGATACAGTATACAACACTAACGAGGGAGTAATAGCCCGGGAGGTCATATACAACAGGCTTGAGGATGAGCATCCCAAGGCTACTATCATAAAAGAAACAACTAATTAAACAAGACCTTTAGGACTCTAATTCAAGGATTCCGCTTGTTCTTTCCTTCATAGGATGGGATCAAGAGCTAAAATCCTACCATACACGGATATTATCAGGTGGGTGGTGGAAAACTTCAAAATTGAATATAGGAAATTTTGGAATTTTCGAATGGAACTCATGGGGTCATTCATAGCAGAGAACCTGAAACAAATGTACCATATACCTGACCCTTAGGATATATATGATACCACATAAGTGGCCAACTTAGCAAAGAAGAACCAAGATCCTTTCAAGGTGATTCAGGGCTAGAGAGTGTTGGAGAACAAATTCAAATTCGAGAAATCAGGTATGTATGCTATAACCTCTTTGGAAAACCTCTAGAACTATGCAGTTGCTATGTTATGTAGACTATATGGGCTACCCAACAATGTTAAGTTTTCCATAGAATGGATTCCTTTGATTGATGCCTATGTTAATTCCCACATTACGAATTGGGCCACCATCCTATCTAATAACCTAGCCACCATCATCATCGAATATCAACAGAGGATATGCTCCTCTCCAAAGAACCTTCCTCCTTTCTATTTCAGTTCCTACATTATGGATGCCATCTATTTTTGTAGTAAATTTCCAATCATGGGTTGGAAATTGACCTTACAGGACCCCTACCCTATCCATCTCAGTCATAAGCAAATGTGGGAATCCCATTACATACCCCATTTCTATAAAATATGTCATGTTGTTAATTTTTCTACTGCATCAATATTTCAATAAGAAAGCCCCTAGGTTTTCCTAAGAAGCTACTACAGACCTTCTAGCTGTCGGAAAATATTTTGTTGAAGAATGGTTCACCTATGTTAGGGTTTTTGGTATCACATCATATCCACATGTCCCCGCCTTATATATTTCTGATAAATTGTTGGCAAGGGAAATCGCCTACCAGGCCATGGGAAAAGGCCTGACCAAAGTTCTCAAAGAAAGTAAGAAATTGTTATGGCCATCTTTTCCTATCAAGTGTGGTTCTTTTTCTTCGGCAAATTTTAATCATGCAATAAAGGAATCAGTAAGCATGGAATTCCTCAAGGTTCATACTTTGCCGAAAAGGAAATTTGATCCCGACAAGGTAGCATATAACATCACTACTAAGCTAAAGATCAAGCCATATAACCATGAGGCTAACGATTTTGAAGGCCTGTTACAGTCAATTGAATCCTTCAAACAATTGTTCGAATGGGTGAGGGAAAATTTGAGTCCTGGAGATTTTGGAAACTTTCAGGAACTCAGAAATAGAAGGCTCGAAATAATCTCAATGCACTTGTTGAAAATCAAGGACAAGCCCACACCCAGTGTGACTGTAAATAGTGAAGGACCTAGTTATCGCATTGAATCATAGGTAAATACTGAGAAAACACTGGATATAAGGAAGGCCCATGACACCGATAACACATCATCATCCACTAGGAAATCAACCAAGAAACAGGTTATGAGCACCCCACCTAGAGATATTAGTTAAGAGGTCGAAATTGACAGTTTGGAACAATAGTGGGATCAGTTTAATAAGAAAATGAAAGACACTCCCAACACCACAGATACCCAGGAAATAATGGAGTGTCAAACTCCTCTGCATAATTAGGACAATACAGAGTCCAAGCTAATAAATGAGCAAGCAACAACGTCTCAGCAGACTAAGAGTATCCCTTCTCTTCCCACAACAAAGATTGTCTTGAAAGTGATTGAAATCCCTCCTTTAGATGTGTTTTATAACCCACTGCACAAGTTTGTAATAAGAAGATAGAGGAAAAGGAGAAGGGTAGAAACACCTTAGCTTCCACCTGGAAACAAGCCAATGGACATAGTTTGGAGAGACATTCCTTCCAACCCAGCTGAGAACTTGACTAGATTGTCATAGTTTATAGGAGCATATGTAATGACCACCATGGACAAAGCCACTGAAGTCTCTATTTTGTTGAGAGAAAAGGAGGAGAGGATTACACAACTCAAGCAACAACTCGAAACAGAGAGGGAAAATGTCAACAAGCAAGCTGCTGACCAGCTCGCCCAATTGTAAGAGAGCATGGAGGTCCTGAAGATAATTCATGAAGTTGATATATTGGCCAAAAATATGCAACTCCAAGAATTGCAGCAAGCCATGAAAAGATATAAGGATACTCCTACTATCAAGGAATTCATAAAGAGGCACTAGAATTGAATTCCCTCCTGTTGAAACAAAAATAACAATTCTGCCAAAAGATGTCACACATTGCTCCTTATATGATCACTAATGACCAGCTAATAGATAAAGCAATTGACCATAGAACTGAGTTTGCTGATCTAAACACCAAAATCTCAGAGTTCATCGAATGGAAAGAAACAAAATATGGGAGGAAAGCCAATTTGCCTGAGATTGAGGAGATTCGCAAGGACATCCTTTTCATGGATTGGGACGTAAGGATGAAGCAAGCGAAGCTCACAATGGCGAGAGCAGCTCGGGTCGTGAATAACATAATCAAGGCGGTAAACCACACTCTGTTTTCCACCAACCTGGTAAAAGAAGGCAATCCAAAAGAAATCCCCAATTTAAGTGATTTGCATAAAAGCTGGCAGGAAAAAGAAGAAACTCAAAAGGAAGCAATCAAAAAATTGGCAAAGACCGACTAGGATTCATATTGGCAATACCTCGTCAAGCTGCATAGCCAAATCATTACCCTTAACTACTCACTTCATTTGACTCAGCGGATGTTGCCACCTCTCATTGATGCGATCTTCGCGGGATAGGTCAGAACACATTTTGGGGCACCTCCTCAAGTCAAATTGATGGCTGACATATGCGATTTGAAGGAAAAGCTGGAAGGCATAAAATCATAATCTTAGCCTCTACTCATCAAGCCACTGTTTATTTTTAGAGTTAGTTAACTAGTTCGGAGGAAGGTTGTTTGAAACCTCCTCAAATTTTTTTATAATCTATTTTTTCATATTAGTTAGAATAATATTTATACCCTTCCCATGAATTTATAGAAGGGTCCATAATTTTCTCAAAAAAATTTGCAAAGAATACACTATTGTAAGTTTGTGAATGCTTTGGTGAAATTATGGAACATGATCGTTTCTTTTAAATATCAGACTACTTTCCTTTGTTGAGGCACTATTGTATACTTGGGAGATAGTTTGATCTAAAGAAAGGAGTTGATCCATGTCATCAGTCAGATGAGAAGAACTTCACACATATGGTACTTTTATCTTGTATGATTGATTATTTTTCTGTTTAATTAGTGACAACACTTTATTTTCATGAGCTATGTATGGGATACATTCTTTTTTTTAAGCGCTAATTGCATTATTGTATAATGCCTAGCTTAAATTGTCTACTTTCATATATAAATCATCATATATGCGATATATTTTATACAATTTATTTGACAAGCTATTTAGTTAAGGAAATTATATTTTTATGTTATCATCTATGTTTCATGCGTGATTGATCTTTATTATCACATGTCAAGCAGATATCTTTGTAGATCACATATCACACAAGAATACCCGGGTTTATATTAGAATAAATTAGTTAGATATTTGCATAATAGAATAGGTCATTTAGATTATCATTATTCTATTGCAGTCACTCATGAACCACCCAATATCATCTTAAAAACCACTCTGGGAAACTAGGCCCATTATCCCCAGCCGAAGCCACCATTTTAAATGGAAAAGGAGTTGTCTTAAGGTCCGGGCCAGGTGGTTATCCCCCATGTTTCGGTAACAGAAATATGAGGCCGCAACATTTTGGCGCTAGAAGGAGGGAATCTGATTATGAATGGCATATAAACCTAAATATCAATTGAAAAACATTCATAAGAGTCAAAACCCCTCCATGACTTCTACACCTTCTAGATCTCTTTCAAAATCCCCTAATCAGAAATATGAAGTTGTAGAAACATCTCCCTCGTCTCCTGAAGTAGTAAGATGACCAAATTCTCTAGCTTACACTCTTGGGTCTCCCGAATTCCATTCTTTGATATATAAATTGGAACAGATATTTATTTTTACCAAGAAATCAGAGAGGCCCGAAGTTTGTGAAGAAAGTGTTACTTCCTTAGTACAACAAACTGGTGTATTAACTAGATTGCAAAGTGAACGGCTTGGAGTAACCCCTTTTGAGTTCCCTATCCCTCCAAAACGTAGGAAAGTTACCTAACCAGGATCTGATTTGGATACCAGCGAGACCACCTCACCTTTCCAAATATTCACTTCTCCATTCACTTCTACACTCTCGACAGCTTCTCAACTATCAACTTCTCCAATTAGTACTGATATTAGTATTACTAACCCAGTAGTAAGTTCTTCGCCATCTATTCCTACTTCTGGATCAAAGTTCCCATCTTCTGAGTCTCCAACTCAAGTTATTTCCAATCAACCCGTTCAACCTTGGACAAATCCTAGTGTTGTTCTGGTTGCAAATCTAAATGCGCTCCTAGCAATCCCAAAAAAATGGCTGCCTAAGAACAATCCCAATGATGGTCTCTGAAGAACATCTAAACAACTTTATGTTAGCCATGAATATTAATGGATTTTCACATGAAGATGTTGTAATTAGAGTATTCCTGTATACCTTCCAAGGATCTACTAGATCTTGGTATTTTTCCCTTCCTGCAGGTTCAATAAGAGACTGGGATACCATAGCATCCTTGATCAATGATCTTTCTAACTTAAAAGCTAATTAATATGAAAGGATCAAAGATTTCAACTCTAGATTTAACAAGTTGCTAAATAAAATCCCGTCTGCTTCAAAACTTGCAGTAGATGTACAAATAGAATGGTACATATCATCTCTTCCTTCTAATATTGCAATTTTTGTAGATAGAGCCAATAAGGTGACCCTTGTAGAAAACATGAAAGAAGCCCTGTCTGTAGAAAGAATTATTATAGTTGTAGAAAAGAGATCACAAACAAATGAGAAAAGTCAAATAAAGTAACATTTAAGGATGAAGCAAAAAAGAAAGCTTCAAAGGACCCTTTCGATCTTGAAGGCCTTTAGAAAGTGTTAAAGACCATGTCTAATGAAATGGTTGAGATCAAGAAGCAGGTCGATGAATCCTCTACCCCCAAGAAACCTTTTCGATTGTTTAAAATAAATCCTTCTTCTGCATTGTAACTTCCTAATACTATTTCAAAAGCCAAATTTGATCAAGAAGCAGAAGAAGACTCACTAGCTGAAATAGGAGAAGAAGTTGAATTAAATGGAATGTGGGATTTCATCCTCCCAAATTAAGAAGAAGCACAAGTTATGCTAGTAACCACAAGGAGTAAAATCTCTCCTGATATGTCTACAACAAATCAGAAATCAAAGACTACTACCCCTATAAAGCAGAAAACCCTAAGCAAGAAGTCTAAGACTATCTAAATTGACCATATTCCACTAGATCCTCCAAATGCTTCCAAAACCTTGGTAATCTGAGATACTATGAAATATAACATAGTGGAAGATATGAAAAAGACTAGAGCAAACATTTCATTACACGAACTCACTAAACTCAAGAAACAACAAAAAAATCTATTAAGAAAGTTAAAAGCAATTCCTGTATCTCCTTTACCATCTGATGTGATTACTCAGGTTGCCCATGATATGAGAAAACCTCCCTCATCTTCAAAAAAAGTAGATCCTTCAGATTTAGTCCTAATCGGGGATAGATCTATTTCTCATATTCCTCCATTTCTTCTTACTTATCAAAATTTTCAACAAAAATGTTCATAAGGTATTTAGACTTTCGTGATCCATAACAGTTGTTTAGAGAATTTTCGGCGAAATCACATAATTAATAATTTGTCGACGCGTTTCGAACCAACTAGTGTGGTTCATCGTCAGGACAAATTGAAGATACAAATCCAGTTCAGCGTGTTAAATAGTCTAAGCAAAGACTCAAACGGCTAAAAAACTAACAACTACTTTTGCACTCAAGGACCCCAGTCAAACTTCCTTTAATTAATTTAATATTAATTAACCATTATATTTATGGAGCTCGGTTAACCAGGTAAAAAATTAAACAGATCAATTGTTAGTTTATTAAAATTATCATTTTTTTATTTAAATTATTAATCCATTATATATAAATATATTATATATATATATATATATATATATATATATTATATATTATATCTTATATATATATAAATTAATATGTTCATATTTTATCTCTATATCTAATATATTTATTTTTAATACCTAATTGAAATAATCCATTTATTTTATTTATTATATTATATATATTTAATTACCTAATTTTCTAATATACCATATTTGATGCTTAGTTATTAAAATATTATATATTTATTCAATAAAAATATATTTATTATTTAAACTAGGTAAAAATAAATAAATAGATCAATGGTTAGTTATCAAAACTAAACCATTTATTTATTTAAATATTAATTATATATGACTATACAAATATAAATATATAAATAAATATATATTAATATTTTCCAATACCTAACCATCTAGTAGTATTTTATTTGTATTATAAATTTATATAAAATATAAAAACTTTCCTTACTTTATTTCCCTTTATTTTCGAAGATTATTTTTAGTTGTAATCCTACCATTAAAATTGTTTTATTTATAACCTAGCATATTATATATATTTAAGCAAGTAATTAAAGATAATTTGAACTTTACTTAGGATATAAGGTATTTATTTATTTCCTATTAGCCTAAAATTTTTAACAATCAATTGCCAATTTTGTGAATATATTTAGAATTAATTAATTAGTTAATAAAATATGTATTTTCGAAATAAAGTAAGGAGTCAATATTATTTTTCATTTATTCATTTCTATCTATAGGAATTTTATTTCATTTGTTTGTTTGTCCTAAGTAGATTTAAACTAACCCTAATAAAAAGTAAGGAAAGTTTTTATATTTGATATAAATTAATAATACAATAAAATACTACTAGAAGGTTAGGTATTGAAAAATATAATAATTATTTATTGATATATTATATTTGTATAGTCATAATAATTAATATCAAATAAATAATGGTTAGTTTTGATAACAACCATTGACCTATTTATTTATTTTCTACCTGTTTATATAATATATTTTTATTTATTAAATATATAACATCTTAATAACAGCATCAAATATGTATTCTTAGAAAATTAGGTTCATATTATATATATTATATATATATAACATATAATATATATATATAATAATGAATTAAATAAATAAATGGATTATTTTCATATTAGGTATTTAAAAATATAGTATTATTAGATATGAGATAAAAAATTGATAATATTTATTATATAATATATATAGATATGGATTAATAATTTAATAAAAAAATGATTAATTTTAAAAACTAACAATTGATGTTTATTTTTTACCTGGTTAACCTAGCTCCATAAATATAATGGTAATTTAATATTAAATTAATTAAAGGAAGTTTGACTGGGGTCCTTGAGTGGAAAAGTAGCCGTTAGTTTTTTAGCCGTTTGAGTCTCTGCTTAGACTATTTAACACGCTGAACTGGATCTGTATCTTCAACTTGTCCTGACGATGAACCACACTAGTTGGTTCGAAACGCGTCGACAAATTATTAATTATGTGATTTCGCCAAAAATTCTCTAAACAACAAAAATGTTCATAATTGCCTTGTCGATTCAGGAGCCTCTTCAAAAATTATGCCAAGAGCTGCGTGCACCAAATTAAATATTACACCTCAAAAATATGCAGTACACACAGTTCAATTAGATAGGACAAAAGTAGAGGTACTTGGAGAAATAACATCAGTTTCAATTAGGCTTTCCTGTAATCCAAAAGTTCCAAAAATAATTGATATTCTAGTGGATGATATCCCAGAATTCTATGGTTTGATTCTAAGTAGGGACTAGTCTAAAAAGTTGCACGGTTACTTCGCAATTGGTTGGTCCCACATGTGGTTTCCACATAATGGTAAACCAAATAAAATTAGAGTAGACCGAGAAACGTTTATGAAATACACAACCACTGACCTTGAGGGAAGCAATGAACCTGTTGCCTTCACCAATAAAATCATTGGAAATTACTTTGTTGAGTCATTTTTGGGATCCTTTAATTCTCAGAGATCTCCCTTCCCAGATAATACCGTAGTGTCTCAAATAGAAAACTTTTCACAAACAGATGCTTCCAAGTGTGTAAATGTAGTAAATAAGATTTCAAATAATTCTTTGTTTTGGACTCTCTATTTTGATGGATCCAAATCTGAAGATGGTGCAAGCACAGGATGCATTTTAATCAACCTGCAAGGAGAGAAGACCATTTTAGCTTGCAAACCTAAATTTCAGTGCACTAATAATATCACTGAATATGAAGAATTGATCCAAGGACTCTCTAAAGCCATTGGTCTTAATGTTAAATATTTGCAAGTCTATGGAGATTCTAAAATAATCGTCAAGAAGGTAAGAAATACAATTCAATGTGTCTCCGGGCACCTTAAACATTATCAATCATTAGCCTAGAAACTTACTTCCCATTTCACCGCTTTTAATATTTCTTCAATTCCTAGGTTGCAAAATGCAAGTGATGACTTAATCGCTAATGGCATCCAAGCTTATACCCTTGGAAGATTTCAATCCAGACAGATTTTCAATAGAATTAATATTTAGGCCATCTATTCCCTATAATGTAACAAATTGGAGAGTATTCAATAACAATGCGGATATAGTTATTTTCCTTACATCAGATGGGTCATATAAGGAACAGATCTGCAAATTAAACACAATCAAGACCAAAACCCAATTCCAAAGTCTGTAGTTAAGGTGGAAGATCTCTATGATATAAAGGATAGGTTCAAGAAAGTTACCAACTCCAAAACTCAAAGTTCTACTTTGAGATTTGAAGTAGAAAACCTAGCGTCAACCGAAAAACCTCAAAATGTCAACCTAGGTCTTGGCCTATCATCTGAAGAAAGAATATCATTCATTAGGTTGTTGAAAACATACAAAGGTGTCTTTGCCTGGGATTACACATATCTCAAGACTTATGATACCTTTGTAATTCAACATACCATACCTAAGATTTCAAATGGAAAACCAATTCAACAAAAGCTTCAGAAAATTCAGCCAAACCTTGAGAGTCAAATCAAATCCGAATTGAACAAGCTTCTGAAAGCCACAATAATATTCCATGTTAGACACTCAAAGTTTTTATCAAATATGGTGCATGCAAGGAACAATAATGGTGATATTAGGATTTATATTGATTTTAGAAATCTGAATAAAGCTTGTCAAAAAGATAACTTTCTTTTGCCTACCATGGAACATATATTGCAATCGGTTGCAGGTTATGAATTAATGTCTTTTCTAGATGGGTTTTCAGGATATAATCAAATTCTTGTGCCTCTAGATGACAGATTAAAGACAACATTTAGGATCAAGTGGGGAACATATGCCTAACAGAAGATTCCTTTCAAACTCATTAACGCAGGTGCTACATTTCAATGCACTATGGATATTGCTTTCAAAGGTTTGATTAACACATCAATTGTTATTTACTTAGATGAAATCACAGTCTATTCTAAGGATATGAACAATCATTTGAGTGACTTGAAGCACATTTTTGAAAGATGCAAGAAATATGGCATTTCCTTAAATCCCAAAAAACCTTATTTTGCTTTTCCAGAAGGAAAATTGCTTGGGTTTACAGTGTCCAAGAAAGGGATTTACATGGATCCTGATGGAGTCCAAGAAATCGAAAATATCACTCTCCCACATAAAAAAACGACCATGCAATCATTCCTAGGCCAAATTAATTTTGTAAAAAGATTTGTTCCAGATTTTTCACAGATTGTCTTATCACTTCAAGAAATGATAAGAAAAAACACAGTTTTCAAATGGGGCAAAGACGAAAGAGAGTCATTTGAGTTAATTAAAAAGGCCATTATTAATGTTCCTTCTTTGAAAACTCATGAATTTCTCAACCCATTTGTATTATATACTTTTTCATGTGATACATCATATGCAACAATTTTAACATAGTTGAATGATAAAAAAGTCAAGGCACCCATCTCTTTTTTTAGTTCCAATTTGCAAGGTGCTGAGTTTAATTATTCAACTGTTGAAAAACAAGCATTTGTTGTTTTTAAGACCTTGAAACATTTCAGGCCTTTTCTTCTCAAAACCCATACAAATATTGTAGTACCCTATGCCATAGTAAGGCAATTATTGATCAAAAGGGAAGTAGGGGAGAAAAGAGCTAATTGGGTTACTGTGCTCCAAGAATATGATGTAGAAATCCAACCAACTAAAATTGTTGGGGGCCAAGGTTTTTGTAGGATGTTAGCTAGAGCTTCCCAATTGTCTAGGCTTGAGGAATTCGTCCAAGAGACATGACTCTTCATCAAATTCGTGGAGCTCTCTTTATGTGCATATATAGAGGTGGAGTGGAGTCATTCTAGTCATCCATTTGTGCAACACTTACCTCACAAATAACTCGTTGTATAAGGAAACACATCTATTAGAGGTGCCAACAAGAAGACGACAAACATCGAGGGTACAAGGTTGTTTCAGGGCTACTAGAGGGTGACCGAGATCATGAAAAGAGGGTCGAGTTGCTGTTCTTGAAGGCTGGGCTCATTGGAGATTGTGTTGTGGTGAAAGGAGGGTGGTCTGACCCTTGAGGAGCATGCTACGAGCTTGGAGGAGCATGATATAGGTAGCCACAGTCAATTTAAGGGAGGTTGAAGGGTTGGTGAGGGTTGAAATAACCTAGAATCACTGCCAAGGGTCATATCCCCTCATGGAAGGGCAGGCACACTTATTTAGGGAAATTATGGGTAGAATTGGAAGGCTGGTATGGGGTGAGTTTCATGCCCTAACCAAGCCTAAGTTGCAACAATGGAGCTACAACAAAATGGTCAACAAGGTATGTGTTTTTGGTGAATGTTTGTAGGTGTTGGATCCTAGTTTTGGGTAAGATTTGGATCAATCTACATTGTAGGTTGTTGGGAGACATTTTTTTGAGTTTCCTTTGGCATGAAGGAAATCCAACTAGGAGCATATCCCACTACGGAGTGATGTAGGTGTCCTAGTGTGGACAAAATTGTTGCAGCCTATGGAAGCCAAGGAGGTAGGGCTAACATGGAATGTTAGAAGCCCTAACCAATGGGTAGTTTCACAGTGACTACCCTATTCCAGAGAAAAGGGTGGATGTTGGAGAAGTCTGTGGGTAGCCATGTGTAAGGGTCTCCTAGGTGTGGGGATGCCCTAGCTAGGTGCATATTTTACAACGCGGATTGGTCACTCATGGACTATTGGAGGGTAGAGTGAGAGTAGACCAAGTGTCGACATGATCAGGAAGTTATGGTCTCTTAGAGAATAGCATGATAGTGTCCAAGCTAGAGCCTAGTGAGCAGCACATTGATGGACAAGGGTAGTTGTGAGAGAGGAAATTATTGAGTTCCAGGGTCTGATCAACCAGGAGCAGTTTTGAGTAGCCCAAGACTTGTGCGTGAAGAAGGACTTCTACAACAGATGATGGGTAGTCCTTCTAGCCCATGTTAATTGTGGGAGATGGAGATACTGTAGTGATAAGGGGCAACCCTTCGTTCCCTATGTTGGTCTTCATCGGTGCAACACAGGTAGACCATAGTTGGATAAAGTCCCTGAGTAACTGAGGAGTAGTGGTTGGTAGATTGAGAGTTGTTGACAAGTGGAGATGTGGACAAATCAATAAGAGTCTCGATGTGTTGTTCCCTTGATGTACTAAGGCACAACTAGTGAGCATATTGGATAGTCGAGATTCAGTGTCCAAAAGGACATGGAGCATTGATAGAGGCAGGAGTTGCAGATCAGGAGCCAAAGGACCAGGAAGGTTCAGGGTATGACCGAGAGAAGCTAAGAGAGCATGCGAAAACTAGATGATCAGAGTATCTTTTTGAGGTCATATTGGTTGTCGATGCACTCGCACCAATGGCTGGTTTGTATCTTGTACTAGTGGATGTATGAGGGCCATTATCCCTACTACAGGAGCCCTAGACTATTGTATTATATGTTGTTTAATATAACAAAGTTGGGTTGAAAAATGTAAAAAGTTGTCTATATTTTGTGCATATGTGATCTACTTTTGTGTATATTCTATTGTGAAAAGTAGTATCATTGAGATTCTTGGTTTGATAGCATCAGAGATTTTAGGATTCTATGCTAGACCCAAGGTCATGGAAATTCAACATGGTATCAGAGGATATATGAGCTACTTTGAGGGACAGTGAATCAAAGTGTGCACAATGAAGTAACTCAGAGGGAGTTGTGGCTATCTGGATCATGGAGCACAGGGTTTAGCTAAAGACATGGAGATGTGGTTTCGATAAACTACATGATGAGATGGGATGTGAGGTCTGGTGGATCGATGGAGAACCTGGTGAAATTAAGTATGTTGTGTGGTTGTTTGTAGATCGTGGACTTCCTATGCCTTATCATGGATAGTTGGGAAAGCTCAAGGGTTTCTTTGGCATGGATGAGATTAAGTTGGTCAAGATGGCTTCATGTGATGAGATACAGGTTGGCAGGCTAGATTCTTCATTGGATCATGATGTTGCATATCCGAGTTTAGTGGGATTTGCATGAGTGGTATTTGATCCAAGACGATGATTTCTTGCAGGACTGAGCCAATGGAGATCATGTAGGCTTAGAGGGAGTCTAGAATTAGAGGGAGAAACCCTATGGAGGTTCGGGATCTTCAGGTTTAGATGTGATGAGGCAGAGGCACTACTGAGATTGTCGGGTTCATTCTACAGGATTTGCTACAGTGATGGATGCTAGATGGGCCAATGTTGCTGGATGATGATGGTTACTTCCTAGTCTAAGTACCTCCCTCACTAATAAGGAGTGTTTATTTTTGTGTAGCTTGGGAGGTACTCAAAGCCCTAGTTTTCAGGGATTGGAGGGAAAAGTGCCACAAGTAGGCTTGTGGGCTTGGAACCCAAGTATGGGGTTTTTCACCCAACGGGATTTGGGACAAAACCATGAAGAATTTGAGCATGAGAAAATTTGAGGTGATAGAGCTTGGCATGCCTATTCAAATGATCCAAAGATCACTCGAATCACAACTCTAGAAATGAAGTTATGTATTTTTGAAGTTGTCATTAATATTTGGAGAAGGAAAAGTCATGTAGGCTTGAGGAATTTGTCCAAGAGACATGAATCTTCATCAAATTTGTGGAGCCCTCATTATGTGTATAAATAGAGTCATTCTAATAATCCATGGGTGCAACACTTACCTCACAAAGAACTCGTTGGAGAGGAAAACACATATGTTGGAGGCCACAACAAGAAGAGTACATATAGCGAGGGTACAAGGTTATTTCAGGGCTGCTGAAGGGTGATCGAGATCATGAAAAGAGGGTCAAGATACTATTCTTGAAGGCCGAGGTCATTAGAGACTATTTTGTGGTGAAATGAGGGTGGTCTGATCCTTGTGGAGCATGCCACAAATCTTGAAGGATCCTTCTGTAGGTAGTCGTAGTTAATTGAAGGGAGGTCGAAGGTTGGTTGGGGTTGGAACAACCCAGAATCACTACCAAGGGTCATATCCTCTCATGGAAGTGAAGGAAAACTTCTTTAGTGTAATTTTGGGCAAAATTTGAAGGCTAGTAGGGGTTGAGTTTTGTGCCCTAACGAGTCCTAAGTTGAAACAATGGAGGTACAACAAAATTGTCAATAAGGTATGTGCTTTTGGTGAATGTTTGTAGGTGTTGGATCCTAGTTTTGGTTCAGATTTGGATCAATCTACATTGTAGATTATTAGGAGCCATTTGTTGGAGTTTCCTTGGGCATGAAGGAACTCCAACTAGGAGCAGATCCCTTTATGGAGTGATGTAGGTGTCCTTGTGTGGATAGAGTTTTTGCAACCCATGGAAGCCAAGGAGGTAGGGTTGACATTGCATGTTTGAAGCCCTAACCAATGGAATGTTTCATAGGCAAGTTTGGAGCCTAGATTTGTGCAATAGCTCCTCTATTGCAAAGAAAAGGGTGGATGTTAGAGAAGTATGTGGGAAACCATGTGTAAGGGTCTCTTATGTGTGGGGATGCCCTAACTAAGTGCATATGCTACAATGTGGATTGTTCACTCGTGGAATGTTGGAGGGCAGCATGAGAGTAGACCAAGTGTGGACGTGATTGGGAACTTATGTTCTACTTGAGGACTATTGAAAAATGTGCAACAAGAAATGTTAAATTTAGAATGTGCTAAAAATAGACCTACTAAAAATAACATGTCTAAAAATAGCACATCTAAAAATAGCATGTCTAAAAATAGCAGTTTGGCCAGTGAGGTCATTGGCCACATTGGGTGAGAGGTGAAACTGCTAAAATAGAAAGTTCTAAAAATAGCATTTCTGGGTCCCTTCCTATTTATAGCAGTCCCTAGTCTATCTATAGGAAGTAAAATTAATTTTGGTCTTAACAACAGTTGGAAATATTAATTAATTAATTTAGTTGAGTTAATTAGTTAAGGAAATTTGAATTTGAAGTCTTTGTGAGCATGCACATGAGTTGTCCCACTGATTGAGGAATTTATCCTTAATTTCCTCCACTGCTTGAGGGAATAAGTATGAGTTCTATAATGATAGAATCAGTTGACTTAGTTCTAACTAGTCAAGTCCAGTTAGATTATTTTAACAAGTTGTTAAAAAAATAAAATATAGTTTGTTAATGCTTGCATGCATGTGACAACTATTATTTAGCTAACTGAGAATTCACTCATGGATAACTACTGCATGTCAGTTCTGTCAGAGACCCAGCTGAGATGAGACATGGGACAGTGTACTATGAGATGCTAGGATATTTCTAGTAAGTATTCCTTGCATGAGGAAGAAATCTATTTTCTTCTATGACTACGTGGGTGGATCTGAGGTGACAACAACTATGATTAGGCCAATTTTCAGCCTATATAATGAGCCCCAGGTAGTCCATGATTTTCATCTTTTGATTGAAGATCATCGGGATCTTCTGATTACAGAGAGAACAAAATAGCTTGAGAGCTAATTCTTTTTGTATTGTGAAGAGGATTTCCACTTGATTGATAATACATGGTTGGGGTTTTATGCTGGTGCTTTCCCCTAGATATATCTTCTGTTATGTGTGATTATTTCTCTTGATCAGTTATGCATGTTTCTACTTGATGATGCTCATGAATTCGATTATGCTTCTGCTTAATGTTTTGTAGAAGTAGAACAAGTATTATGCTTTAGGACATTGCATATATTGGTTTGTTCTACAGGTGAAATTTCTACAAAAGACAACATAATAGTGTCCATGTACTGCTTGGTGAGCAACACCTTTATCGAAAAAGGTAGTTGTGTTGGCTTAGGGGGTCCTGACCCAGGTTCAGAGTTAAGTTTTCCAAACAAATCCCTACACTACTGGCCCTTTCAGCATCAATCCACGTAGCACAGACTGAAGTCTCACCTAAAGTAGTATGGGAGGATGCTGGAACCAAGTTTCTACACCCATAGACGGCTATGATGTTTGCAAAATGATTGTCTGCCATGTGCATCACAAATAGCTACGTGTTTGGCAGTCCCTCCTCCAAATTAGTAGGCTCCTCACCTATTTCAATGCATGAAAAAAGATCTCATCCTGCATTGAATTGCCCTAGCTTCATAATGACTTCGAAATCATATTCCTGAAACAATAGCAGCCATATGCATATCCCCCCCCCCCCAACACACGCTTATTGACCAGGTATTTTAATGCAGAATGGTTTATATACATCTTAAAGTGTCTGCCTAGCAGGTAGCATTTGAACTTCTAGAGTGCGTACACCATAGCTAAACCTTCATGCTATTTTGACGAATAATTCTTCTTAGCCTTAGATAACTTCCTTCTTGCAAACATGATAGGGTGATCCAACTCTCCCTCACTAGCCTGTGTCAGTACTTCTCCCAGCATAAAACATGACGCATCCACATGCACATGAAATTCCTTCTTCCAATCCGGGAAGACTAGGATCGGCGCAGTGACCATATTTTCTTTTAACACATCCAAGCTCGCTGACATTCTTCATTCCAATAGAATGTAGCATCTTTCTTCAACAGTTTTTCCATTAGCATGGTAATCTGGGCATAACCCTTGATGAACTTTCGATAATAATTAGTATGCCCCAGCATTGCGCGCAGTTGTTTAACACTTCTTGGCGCCTCCAAATTGATTATAACCATGATCTTAGTTAGATCCACCATTAATCCTTGTCTGCATACTACTTGATCCAGCAAGATTCCGAAAGGAACACATAACAAACATGTCTTCAAATTTAGTGCAATCTGATACCTCCGACATGTATCCAGAATCAAGTGTAGACTAGCTACATGGCGTTTTACCAGCCCAAACATTGTCCAATCATCAAAGTATACCTCCAAGAACTTGTGAATGAAGTCCTTGAACATCGCAATGACTACACGCAAAACTATCGTCGACGCATTCTTCAATCCAAAAGGCATTATAGTATACTGAAAGCATCCCCATTTAGTTGCGAATGTCGTCTTACTCCTATCTTCTGGTGCGATCTTGATCTGATGGTACCTCGAGAACCCATCAGTGAATGAATATGCTTCCTCCCAGCCAATGTTATCCAACACTTCATTGGTGAATGGAGTTGGAAAAGGATCATGTATGCAAGCATCATTCAACTTCCTGAGATCTATGCATATCCTTATTTCATCCTTCTTCCTCTTTTCTTGAACTGCCATAAGACTGACCCAATCAGATTCCTCCACTGGTTCAATGATTCCTACTGCCAACATTTTGTCCAATTCTGAGCGAAGCCTTTCTTTGTACTTAGGATTGAGGTGATATGGCCTCTATTTCACAGGCTTTGCATTTGGCTTCAATGTTATCTTCATCACTCCTAAATATTCTATTATCCCTTTCAAGTCTGAAATCTTTGTAGGGAACAAATCCTGGTACTCATGGAGCAATATAGTGACCTTATCCACTATAGCATCATCCCAGTAGTCCCCTATCTTCGCAAAATTCAGCTTTGCCTCTTTCCCAATGTTCACTTGTATCATTTTCAGTGGTGTGGAGATATCTAGATTCTCTATCTGCGGCCCCTCAACTTCATGGTGACCATCTATCTCTAGGATATGTTCCTTGGATCCTCATCTTCTTCTTCTGGAGTCACATTGTATCACTCCAGTGCATGGCGCAACTGGGTGGTCCAATCCGGTTGAAACAAATCCAAGGGATCCTGTGGGATTCAGAAGATTGTTGCCTTGACCTCTTGTAGTGCTTCATCAATGCACTTGAATCCATACTCAAAGCTGAATGTCATCAAGAATCCCTGTCTAAAAATATCCCATTCATCTGTGCCATAGCAAATCTCAGTCTCCAAGTACCAATTCATAGGTATTACATCCAAGGTGTGACAGAATAGATGCACCCACTCTGGTTGCAGTTTTTCTCCATAAACATCTATCCATTTGGCTAAGTGATCACATGGATCACTCCTCCCATCATATTTATCTATCAATCACACCTTTGGGTGACCAAACCACACCCTCATCAGTGTTTTGTATTCGCGCCATCCATCGAAATTGTCTTTACGCGTACCCCACCATCTTGCAAGCATAGCATGCATCGCCAAGTCCAAGGCTTGGAAGCGATGCTTCTCTGGCACTTCCTTTTCAAATGCATCTAGAAATTTATCAATGCCAATTAAACCATCATAATAAGGCAAACTTCTTACCTCCGACGATACACAGTGCAACAATTTTATCATCATGTTACATCGTAGCATAGACACTTCGTGCAATCTATTCTTCCAGTGTTCCAATTCCTGATCTAAATCTAATGTGCACGAGCTTTCGCGGTCCCATGTAATACATCCATCTATTATCGGATTCACCCAATCTTTGTCTCGTGCAGTTATCTTATAAATATGGTCCAAATCATCATCACTTTTGTAATCACGGACCGGTTCAGTATAACGCGATCCTTCTACAAGGTCCAATGGTACTACTACATGAAGAAATTTTCTTTAAAATGACATTGTCCACTTCTTCAAATTGATCTCCCTGCTCATGTCGATAGCCCAGTCAATCCCAAGGAGCGCAGGGTAGGGATTGGTATCATTGAAAGTCTATATTACTTTGAAATCCACCAATGCACTCGTGCCTTCAATATCAACTGTCACTCCCTGCAATCTTCCCATGGGGATAATCTTTTGTTGATTCACCATCCTTAATTGGATAGGAGACCACTGTAGTGCAAGTCTCCCCATTCTCTCCCATGTATGTTTCAGAAAGACATTAACATCTAACCCAAGATCCAGAATAACCTAGTTTGTTTTATACTCTCCTATTTGCATAGTCAACCTCATCTCACACCCTGTTCTTGCCTTATTCTTACCAATTTTCCTGACCACGCATGATCCCTCAAGAGCATTGCCAAAACATTTATTGATCAACTCCTGTAATCCTTTTACTACCTTTCTATCACGTAGCAGCTTCATACAAGTCTCCAAAAAGGTACTAAGTATGGACGGGTCCATTTCTTCAGACTTCTTATCCTGACTTCTTGAGGTAGAAGCTTCAGTGAAGCCTTTCTTTGCTTCCATGAAGGTTTCCTTCATGTGCTCCAAATCAAAGCCAACCTATTTTTCTGGAGATTTTTGGACCCATTCACCTTCTTCATGTCGCTTTCCTTTATCCTCACTAGTCATCACTCCACTTCGTAGCACAATATTCACATTAGGGTCCTCTTCATGGGGTTGAACCCTTACCATCTACAGGTTTTGTGTCGGCTATTGAGGTTGCATACCCTTTTCACGCATCTTAGCCATTAATACATGGCAGTAATCTGTCGCATGGTCAAACTGAGTGCAGTATCGGCACGATAGGCACATCAGGTTCATCTATTCTCGTACCTAGTGTCCTGGACCTCAGCCTCGTCTGCGCCCTTGATATTCTCCTCACGGCCCCCGAACGCCTTGATTTAGAAGTCGAGTTTCTATCTGCATTTGATATGCATGTGTTCTATCCATCATTAACTCATAACTATGACAATTGTGCTCATCGTGACCTACTTATTGGCAAAAGTTGCAAAAGATCCGTTGTGGTGTCTGTACAAATTTCTGCAACAAGTGGCAATTATCTATCGCATGCTTTCCAGCTACCTGACAGATAGCACACCATAGTGTAGGCCATGCACTTGGCCCTGCTTGAGCTTCCAGCCTCAGAGGCATCAACCCTCCTCCTGCAACATAATTCTCGAATACATGGAAATGATCTTTATCATGCCCTTGACTCTTACATTTCAAACACCAAACCTCTTCACACACTTCTGACAGCGCTGCTCTATCCTTCTTCAGATTTTGGAATTCTAGGCAGAGGTTATGCAACTCCATGTGAATCTACTAAACTCCCAAAGAAACATCTTGAATTGGTGTCTCGTGCAATATCATTGCAATCTCTAGGGCCTCTGCTTAGGTCCCAATCTTTTGTTGTGATAAAGAAACCCTCAGATGAGGCAAGAGCAAAGCTAGAAACCATTCGCAGTGCTACCCATCCATAAGATTCATGTTAGCTTCATAGATCTTGCACTTCAATATCTGATCTAGCTCCTAGGGTGTCTCACTAGGCTTCATCATGATCTCCTTGAATCCAACGATCGATTGCACTTCAAACATGGGCCTAGTGAATTCATTCTTCAACGCAGTCTGAATGTCTGCCAATGCAGCCACCGAGTTATTAGTGTAATACTTAATGTATCATGATAGCGTGTGTTCCTGTAAGAAGTAACCAATGTAGCTTTATTCACCTAATCATCTATAATTCCCCAGGCTTCCCACACAACCTTCACAACGAACCAAATCTAGTCCAGGTCCTCGTTCCCCAAGCCCTTGAGAACGGGAAATTTGATTCAATTTACCATATTGAACAATGGAGGAGGTGATTGCAGTGTGGGAAAAGGTGTATGCAATGGAGGTCAATATGGAGGTGGCGTGGGTGGATGTGGTATTTGTGGGAACCCTCACCTTATTAACTAGATAGCACTCTGCGGAGAGGCTTGTGTTGCTTCTTTGTCATCACTCAGAGGAGGCTCAATTAGCGAGCTATATTCAGGTCTTGTTCTATTTCTATCCTTGAATAAATTTACACTTCACATAGCTCCAAAAATCAAGGTAATTGCATAACCTTCTTTTCACACAAGAGCATTTTAATCCAAGTATTCAAAGACCTTAAATACTTACATCGCGGTCCTTTGAAGAAGTGTCTCTCTGCTTCGTTAAAGCTAACTGAGGTATCGACAGTGAAATCTGTCACAAATATTCCTATGATATGATCAAGCCAGTGATCGAAAATGTGTGTAATATTTTCTTCAGAGGCTTCTAATCTACACACTAACTGTGGGGTCCACACTATCGAACCATCAAGCCTCCACCTTCCTTGGTCATTTGCCAATTTACTGATCCACTCATATAATTTAATTAGGAAGGAACAAAAGAATATTTTGTGTATCTCTATGTACAGATACCTATCCAACCACTGTTCTTTCATTAATCATGGGTTCTTGTTCTCTTGCACAGCAAATTCGTCGATCTTTCTATCTACCTAATCTTCAATTTATTTCTTTGTTAGATTCCAGTGATGTGACATCACACATCTCTTTATGAAGATCCTGTCCTGAAAACGGAACCATTTATTGGCTTAGGGGGTCCTAACCCAGGTTCAAAGTTAAGTTTTCCAAACAAATCCCTACACTACTGGCCCTTTCGGCATCAATCCGTAGAGCACAGACTAAAGTCTCACCTAAAGCAGTGAATGGGTCAGTGGAAGTGACAAGTGAATAGTCTTAGAGAAAAAGAGAGGCTCTACAATTGTGTGTGCAGAGGCCTAGAGTAGAGTCTGCAACTGAGTGCATGGACCCCTGCAGCTGAGTGTGCAAGGTCTCTTTGAGCCTGTAAGAAAATCTGAAGTATCAATAAAGAGACTGTTATGGAAATATCTGTGTTTTATCCAACTACTTCTATTATGAATGAATGCATTTATGTTATGATCAATAATGGGTTTATGATTTAATGTTGTGTTGATGTGCAAATCTATATGTTTTACATTGTTATATGAACACAAGTCATAATATATGTTTACGCGAAGAGCATCCTAATGCATGTTAAAATTATCAGACACTTAAGCTGATCTAGGTAAATACAAAAGTAGAAACAATCTCAAAAGCATGTAAGTAGTTTATTCCCCTATTTAAGGTTTGTGAAAGACAGTCGTAGACCTTGGCGAAGGTTTATAGGTTGGTAAGAGAAATTCATATCGATAAGACATAAGGGCTTATCAATCTGTGCAAAGGCAGGGTTAGGGCCTAAAATGACATCGTAACTATCTGTGGGTGCAGAAACTTGGTTCCAACATCCCCCCATACTGCTTTGGGTGAGACTTCAGTCTGCGGTCTACAGATTGATGCCGAAAGGGATAGTAGTGTAGGGATTTATTTGGAAAACTTAACTCAAAACCTCGGTCAGGACCCATGAAGCCAACAAGTTGTGAGAGAGGAAATTATTGAGCTCAAGGGTCTGATCAGGCAGGAGCAGTTTTGAGTATCCTAAGACTTGTGTGTGGAGAAGGACTTTTACAACAGATAATGGGAAATCCTCTTATCCCATGTTCGTTGTGGGAGATGGACATATTGTAGTGATAGGTGGTAGCCCTCTGTTCCCTATGTTGGTCTTAATCAGTCAGTGAAGGAAGACCATAGTAGGTTGAAGTCCATGAGTAGCTGAGGAGCATCAATGGGAAGATCGAGATTTGTTCACAAGTGGGGTGGTGAACAACTCGACAAGAGTCTCGATGTGTTGTTCCCTTAATGGACTAAGTCACAACTAGTGAGAATATTGGATAGCCAAGATTCAGTGGCCAAATGGACTTGGAGCATTGATAGAGGTAGGAGCTACAGATCGAGAGTTGAAGGACTGGGAAGGTACAGGGTACGACCGAGAGGAGTTGAGAGAGAATGCGACAGCCAAATGGTCAAGGTATCTTGTTGAGGGAAGATTGGTTGTCGATGTATCGACACCAAGCCCCAATTTGTATCATGTACTAGTGGATGTATGAGGTCCATTATCCATGGTACGGGAACTCTAGGCTGTTGTATTATATGTTGTTTAATATAATGAAGTTGGGTTGAAAAACATAAAAAGTTGTCTATATTTTGTGCATATGTGATTTACTGTTGTTTGTATTCCACTGTGAAAAGTAGTATCATTGATATTATTAGTTTGGTAGCACTAGAGATTTTAATATTCTATCCTTGACACAAGGTCATGGAAATTCAACACTAGATTGCTTTCTCCTCATCAAAATTTACATCCCTTTGCACAACTGTCGTTCTGAGGGAAGGTAAGTACACATTGTAATTGTGTGGAGTTTCGTTGTAACCCACAAAATCTCCCAACTCTATTGTCAGCTCAAGCTTCTCCCTCACATCTTTAGAGAAATGGAAGTAAATAGAGGCTCTAGAAATCCTGAAGTGAGACACATCCAAATTTCTCCCCGAGAAATCCTCCTCTGGTTTAATCATACCAAGAATATGATAATGACTCTAGTTTTGCAAGTAGACTATTGTGTTACATGCATCTGCCCATAAATGTAGTGGAATGACTTGGTCATGTAGCATAACTCTTGCAACTCCCACAATGCTCTGGTTCTTCCTTTCAGATACCCAATTCTACTGTGGGTTGTGGGGTGCTATCATTTCTTTTCGAATTCCTTCTTTCACATATAAATCCTTGAAGTCACTCAAAACATACTCACCTCCATTGTCACTACTGAGAGCCTTCACCTTATTTTCGGTCTCTTTCTTAAATAGTGTCTTGAATTCAAAAAACTTTGAGAATGTCTCGTCCTTCTTCTGCATGAAGAAGATCTAGCACTTCCTTGAGAATTCATCAATAAAAATAACAAAATATTTATGTCTATCAGTGGAGGCTATCGAGAAAGGTCCACAAATATCAGAGTGGACCCTTTCTAAGAATGCATGTGCTTTTCTATCTTGGTCATGGAATGTGGATTTCACATACTTCCCCAAGGTACAGACCTTGAAGACATCTTGCTTCTGTTATCACTCAGGTTGTCCCTGAGATCCTGAAGGGATACGGCCGAGGTAACCACAAACCAATCTTTGGATTGCAGGTTCTAGCCCACCTACAATCAGAGAGGGCTCTCTCTTGATGATTTAGCTTTGTTGATGATGATTTTAGGCTAGTTATTGGGTTCAATGGGTTTTGTTTATGTTTGGATGGTGTTTGAATGGAAGGAAGATACTTTCAAGTAGAGAGGCATGCATAGAGTGATCAGTTTCAAACCATTGGGCATGGAGTCAAGGAGTAGGACCGCAGGTATGCTTTCTTGATCACAAGAGGAGTGAGGAGCAAGGTAGCTGCACATGAAACAACCTTCAAGCTAAAGAGATGGGGTGAAATGTAAGGAATGAGAGGCAATTAAGAATATCTCAATCAACTTAATGGAGGGAAGGAAAATGAGCTCTATCTAGGGGCAGTTAAGAATCCCTGGATAACGGTCATACATGGTGAATTAGGGAAAATATGAGCCAGGTGGAACTCATATTTATGCCTAAAACAAATGAAAAACATAAAGAAACAACAAAAATTGAGCATAGAGTGCAATTAAACAAATTCTAAGTTAATTTTTCTTTTGTTGTTTAGATGGTGATTTATGAATGGAAAACAGAGGTAAGAAGCACTTATTGAGTAATGTAACAACACAAGAATTTCACAGTCACTCTTCAACCATTAAACACAGTAAACAATCCATTCTCCAAGCTCGTAAGTAGTCTTTGATTATAGAAATTATCAGATATACAGTGTGAGTCTCTGCTTAAGCAAAACATCCAACCAACAAAAACCAACCCTCTTCACATTGTTCAGGACTGTCTTTATAGGTAAAATATCTAGAAGTATTTATTACAACCGACCTAAATAGGCCTACGAGAAAAAAAAATTTAAACCTAAACTTGTGCTGAAATTAAATGCAAATAAAATATCTATTGAGCTGCGTCAGAAGCAACTGGATCAAAAAGAGTTAATGTAGTGTCCTCTATGACTTGGTGCAGTGTTTTTGCAATAACTGAGCTTTGATCTTTGGTCCATTGATCTTATGTGAGTTTTAATGTGCAGTCACTGTGATGATGAGCTTTGAATGGTTCCTTAACTGCTTCTTGACTTCTAAGGATTTCTTTTAATGTTTTGTTCGCCTCGAGCCCTGAGAAAATCTTCACTGATACACTTCACTGTGACACTGATACACTTTGCCGCAACATTGATCTTCTCTGGCATGAATTTTGGCTTCACATTTGCTTTGCTACTCTTTGATGCCTAAATCGGGCCTCTATTTTTATGTTGATATGCTGAAAAACCATTAAATCGGGCCTTTTCTGCCATTTTTGGCGCAAAAACCGCTGAGGAATCAAAAGATTCACCAATTTGGCCCATTTCCCGTAGCGATGCGCGATTAGCACTAGGCGCTAATCGCGCATCAAAAACTACCTCAGAATTTGAATCCGGGCCTCCTAAGATGCATTTTCGCGCTTGCGCGCCTTTCTTTGGCAGATGACGTCAGCAGGGTGACGTGGCGGAGTGACGTGGTAGGGTGTTGGATGGTGCGGTGCCTGATATGTTTTTGCGATGTGATAGTGATAACTGAAGTGCTGCAATCTGCGATGAATTTGCAGTGAAACATGTCTTAATGATAAATCATGTTTTAAATGAAATATATGAATGATTGGAGGCATGGGGCGAGGAAGCATTTGTGATGCGATATGCTCTTTTGATGCGATGGAAATGTCGCATCGGCGAAAGAGGAAGCGGCATGTACTTCGGGGACATGACTCTTGTGACACCGATTGCCGACTTGTGATATCACATCGGCGAAAAGGGGAAGGGGCATATATATGTGGCATATAGTATTGCGATATGCCGATTTGCAAAATGGTATCGGCGGAGCATCCATCGGGGAGAACAAAAACAAGCAACATTAGCTTTGAGACCTCTGACTGCAATATCGCGTCAAAGGGGGATCCAAAGGGATTGGAAGAATGTTAAGGCAGTCGGCAAGGGTTATTGCGATCGAAAGAAGGGTATATATGCTTTTGAAGAGTATTTGAGGCCTCGGAAGGGGTCTGATAACCTAAAAAAGGAATTTCATGCTTTGGAAGGAGTCCATTGCATTGGAAGATGGTTTTAAAGGGGAAAAATGGGGGTTCTTGCTCTGTTTCAGGCAAACTTAGCAATTCCCAAGTGTACCTATGGTTATTTTTCAACCAGCGGGGAAGGGATAAATATATAGGGGAGTTTATTAACATAGTTTTAATAGGGGATGAGGAGATAGATAGGGAGTTATATAGTAAAGTTAGTAGTTAATATGACCATGATGAGAAAGCGCTAAGTGTGTGCATCTTAGGCTATTAGGGAAACAATGATTCATAAAGGGAGTATGAATATTCCTTGGGCAAAGCAGATCTTTACCAAGGTGAATGATATGTAAAACGATGAAACTAAGAGGCATCAAGTAGATCTTGATCTCTTCAGGGAAATTAGTGAGTGTTTTGGGGAATAAGGAAGAAGGGGGAAGTTAGTCATGCCTCGCTTGAGTCTTTCAAATGGAAACTGCCTGATAATTGTGACTTGAAGAGATATAACATTGAAAAACATGAAATTGATCACAAACCAACATTCTGCAACCTCAAAACTACCTACCTGGCCTACTTTCCTAGCATTTTTTCTTCTTTTTGGTTTGGGTGCACTTAGACTTGCAGACCCAGATTTTCAACATTTTCTTTTTCTGTCTTCCTATCTACATCTACACTTATTTCATCCAAGGGCTCAGATTAAGCTGTTGAGCTCCTTTGCTTCTCTACCTATCTAGGAATCTGCCAAGATTAAGCTGTTTGGACAGATATTCATTCTCTATATTCT
Organism: Pinus taeda; assembly: GCA_000404065.3. Lineage (NCBI taxonomy): Eukaryota > Viridiplantae > Streptophyta > Pinopsida > Pinales > Pinaceae > Pinus > Pinus taeda. The sequence goes on along the minus strand of APFE031326053.1, from coordinate 63,080 downwards.
GAAACAGGAAATTGAAACCTAGGGAGACCAAGATTAAACTGTTTGGATCTCCCTTTAGTCGAAAATTCTTCAAAAATGGAATAGTACATCAAAATTGGAACACAGCAGTGGCACTTGAACTGGCACATTCTCATGGCATCCTTCTTTGGCTTTTCTGTTGTAAATATGGAAAATTGCAGCATGCAAAGTATGACATATTTGGCATGTAAAAATGTCAATCATGAAATATGAGTAACCTGCTGTAGCAGGAGGCTAACAGTGGCTCCACTTGGGGATGTCTTTTCCTTCTGAAAAGTCAAGAACAGCAGGTCAGACTGCCTTGATCTTCTATTGTTGTTGTAACTTGAAACTTTTTAGTGCTGACTATCGGATAATTGAAACTGTGGAATCAGAGCAGCACTTACCCCCGATGGAATTACTGTGAACTATACAGCATCGCCTGCTTTTTTCTGCGTGCTTAATGTTGTGTACAATGTTACCTGAGCACTGCCCTTTGGAATAGTCTCAATACATGGATCAAAACTGAGGCATTTTGCTTTAACTCTATCTTTGAGAAGGTTGCTGATATAAGACTAAAAAATGTTCCTCCCTTTTGATGCTATTGAACAAAGTTGTGGAAGCTTGATTGTAGCATTTTTAATTGATTTTGCTATGATATACAGTAGTGCTCTTATCTTGTTTTGATTGCTATAAATATCCAAAATTTCCCTGAGTGCCGATCTCCAATGTGATTCAAAACAAAGAATCAACAAGAGCATTCCCTTTTGCTGGCCGTCAGGTGATTGAAGTTTAAAATTCTTAATGCAACCTCCTTTTAACATGAATCGCTGTAAAATACGGCGCTATCCCTTAATCCCTTGAGTGCTTCCAAATATATCTCAATTGGTCCTAAGCATCCTTCTGTATTTTTATTGCTCCTTTCACTCACTAATTCGATGTACCCTTATGCTGAAACCAATGAAAAAGACAAAGCCTTTTGAAATGGATGACTTGCACGGGTTGTGCCTTATAAACTTTGTTGCGTGGTTCTCCTGAGAATGATGTTGTGACTAATTATTAAAATAGAGGATTGCCTTTGCTCTGTCTCCATAACTTCCCTGCTCGGTTCCAAGCAATCGGATTGCTTATACAAACATAAAAAGGACCGCGCTGACATATATACGAACATCAATATACAAATATATACACTGGGGCATTGTGTCCCTTTAAAAGGGATCTCGATAATGTTTCAACATTCGGCCATTTACAGGGCCCTCTTCAGCTGTGCTGCCATCTACAGATTTGAGAAAATATGTGTTATTGCCTTGCACAGTGCTGATAATGAATGGACCTTTCCAAAGAAAATCAAACTTTGCATGTTTGCCCTTGTCTTCTCTTCGTGAATCCCACCTTAGAACTTTGTTGCTCACACAGAAATCCTCAGCCTTGGCTCTTTTATCAAACATCTTTTTGAGCTTTTCCTGCAAAATCTGAGCTCTATCATAGACTTGCTCTCTGGTTTGCTGAAGGTGAATGGTTTGATTAATTCTTCTTTGAATGTCATTTGGTTCAGCCTGAATCTCCTGTAACAGTTTGATAGTAGGAATGCCCAAAGATGAAGAAAATCTGGCTTCCATGCCATATACTAACTCATAAGGGCTCATTCCAATGGATTTTTTTGTTGAAAATCTGTCTACCCACAGGGCATTTGTGAGCTTCCTATGCCAGTTCTTTTTGTTCTCTTCTAGCACCTTCTTTATGATATTGATGAGGCTTTTGTTGGATGATTCAGCCAAGCCATTACCTTGAGGGTAGTAGGTTGAAGAGTGACCCAAGGTAATGTGGAACTTATGGAAGAAGTTGATCATCTTTTTGGATTTGAAGGCAGCAGCAATTTCAGTGATGATTTTGTCAGGGCAGCCAAATCTAGAAAGGATATTGTCCTCAAGGAATCGGATAATAGTGGAGTCATTGGCTTGCCTACATGGGATGGCTTCAATCCACCTCGTGAAATAGTCAGTGGCTGTTAAAATCCACTTGTGCTGGCCTGAAGAAGAGGGATGGATTTCACCTATGAAGTCAAGACCCCATTGTTGAAAAGGCTTTTCAGTTGAGATAGGCTTAAGGGGTAGAGGGAGCAGGTTTCTTTTTCCTTCAAAGGTTGGCATTTGTGACATGAAACAACAAATTTCTTGACATCTGTAAATAGAGAGGGCCAATAGTAACCAGCCCTTAAAATCTTGTCAGCAGTGGACTTCCAATATAGATGCCCTCCATAGTCCCCTGCATGGAACTCTTTCATGATGTTGTTGGTTTCATCTATGGTTAAACAGTTTAGCAATATGCCTTCATGATTTTTCCAAAACATGGCACCATCTAAGACATAGAACTTTAGAGCTTTCATCTTCAAAAATATTTTCTTGGTTCTGGACAATCTTGGGGGAGCACACAGGTTTAACAATACATAGCAAATATTGGCATACCATGGGGATTGTAAAAATGTTTCACTGATCTGTGGAGTCGCCAGCTCCTGTTCATTGTCCAGCTGGTTAATATCTAAGGCCTGAAAGTTTGTTTCGAACATTAGCTTGGCTAAACCTTGTCCCTTTATCAGCTTTGTGGGTTTTATCTCAATGTCATATTCAAGGATACTGGCAATCCATTTGCCTCTTTTGCCTTCTAGTCCCTCTTGAGTTAATATGTCTTTTACAACAGAGTTTGGGACATAGGCGATCACATCTGAATACAAAATATAAACTCTGAAATCTTTAATGGCCTTGACAAGGGCATAGGCCTGCTTTTCCATGATTTGGTATTTCAAGGGTGCATCTCTTAAGGCTCGGCTGAAAATGCGATTGGTTTTTCATTTCCTTGGTCATCCTTTTGCAGAAGGACAGCAGTTATGGTGTGTTCTGAAGCAAAGGAAAAGATGATAAAATCCTTATCAAACTGTGGAATTGTGAGTACGGGCGTTTGAGTCAGGGCAGCTTTGATACTCTCAAAAGCCTGCTTGGTTTCCAGAGACCATCTTACCTTAGCATCCTTTTTTAACATATTACTTAACAGTCTTATCAGTTTTGCTAAGTTTGGGATAAATCTCCTTAGGAAATTGATCTTTCCAAGGAATGCTTGCGACTCCTTTATGTTTCTTGGGTATGGAATTTGAAGGATTGCTTGAATTCTTTCCGGATCAATTCTGATACCGTCTTTTGAGATGATGTGGCCTAACAACTTCCCTTCCTTAAGGCCAAACAAGGACTTCTTGGGGTTCAAGGAAATGCCATATTTCCTACATGTCATGAAGATCTGCCTTAAGTGCTTGAGGTGTTCTTGGTCATATTTGGAGAAAGGGGTTAAGTCATCAAGATAGACAATAAGGAATTCATGGATTTCCTTGGAAAATGAAATATCCATTGCTCTTTGAAAGGTGGCACCAATGTTCTTTAGCTCGAAAGGCATTTTAACATACATAAATGTTCCCCATGGTGTGGTAAAGGCTGTCTTGTCTTGGTCATCCGGGTGAACAAGTATTTGATTGAAACCTGAAAATCCATCTAGTAAAGAAATTCTAGAGGAACCCACTACTCTTTGTAGGATGTGGTCCATTTTGGGCAAAGGGTAGTGGTCTTTTAAGGAGACCTGGTTTAAGTTTCTTAGGTCTACGCACAGTCTGATCTCTCCTGATTTTTTCCTTGTGGGAACCAGATTGGATACCCATTCAGAAAATCTGATGGGTGCTATGATACCTGCTTCAAACATTCTCTTTACTTCCTTCTCAATGAGGGGAAGAAGCATAGGGTTTATTCTTCTAATTTTTTGCTTGAATGGTTTTTGATTTGGTTTTAAGGGAATGGTATGTTGAATCACTGAGGTGTCATAGGACTTCAAGTCCTCATAACTCCAAGCAAATGCATCTTGGAACTCTTTGAACAAATCCACATACTTTGGTTTTTTATCAGGGGGCAGATTTTTGGACAATTTAATCATTCTGGGCTTCTCTGTTGTTCCTATGTTGTGTTCTTCTATAGCAGCATCTAAAGGCTCCATTTTTGGCTTTTTGGGCACATCATTGTCATCAAACATGTCTTCTAATGGAGTAAGGCCAGCAGGCAAAAAATTATTCTTTAAATCAATGATCTTAGCCTCTGCTTTGGTTGTTTCCTCTAAATGCATTTGTTTCAGCTGTTCTATTTTTGCATTGTTAAAAATAGTTGGGTTCAGGATTTGTTTTGCTGTTGCAGCTGTTATATCCTGCTGATTTTCATTTGTTTGTTGTTGGGAATTGTTCATGGCCTCCATGTCAATGTTTAAATTTGAAAACTCGCCCTCAAGAGTGAGGAAATTGTTAATCTGGGCATCATTTTCAAATACTTTCCAATCTCTAATATTGTTAGGAACAACGGGCCTATGTTTTATCTCAGAAGTGAAGTGGTGATTTGGCTCAAAGGGAAGCTTGCATGTGCTAGCAAAAGTGGCTAGGCTGTGTGCATGTATGTTATGGTTTCTTGAAATCTTGGCAAGCTCGGATTCAGCGAAGGTATTAAGTATTTCTGTTGGAGCAGTCCTATAGGCCCTCATTCTATTGTCATTGGTAACAAAGTTTTCTTTCATTTGTTTTATGATTAAATCAGAGTCAACTAGAATGGACACTTTCGTAGCTCCTAGGACTTTGAGCAATTTTAGGCCTAAGAGGAGAGCTTCATACTCTGCCATGTTGTTGGTACATCTGAAATTTAGTCTGTAGGCATGGCCCTCTACATGGTTGTCATGTGTATTATGAATCCATACACCTGCCCCTGCTCTTAACTTGTTGACAGAACCATGAAATTCTAAATACCATGTAATTTCTTGTTTTTGGTTTGTATCAAGAGTTTCGGCCATTCTAGGATTGGGCAGATTTAAAATCTTTGTTTGGGGAGGTTCTTCTCGTTTGCTGGTTGCTTGGATTGTTGTAACAATTTCATGATCATGGGCAACCAGTTCCTCATTTATGCATGTCTCTAGCTCTGAAGCTAAAGGCTTCTCATTAGTTGGAGGATTGATGTCATCATTAAAAAGAATAAATGAATCCATATCAGAATGGATTGAGTAAATTGGAAAAGTTTGGGGCTTCTACTCACTACTCACCACATACTTCATGAGTGTTTCTCTGTACAATCTCTTTGGTTGCCCAAAGATAGAAATAGTGGCATAAGAGAGGTCGAGCTGGAGGGATCCTTGAAGTTTTGCTCCCCATGATCTTGATAGGAGCATGCCATATTTTGTTGGGATTTCAACAACTACTATGTCCATTAGGATTGTCTTGTTGGGAAATTGGACTAAAGATACACAAAGGTCTTTAATTAAACCTAAGCACTTGACTTGACTTGAGCCAAAGGAGTATATATCCTTGTAGGGCCTTGTGACATCAAGGTTTAGCTTTTCCATTACAACTTTGGGCATAAGATTGTGTGAGGCACCTGAGTCAAACATAGCATTGTGCAAGATTTTGTCATGTATGTGCAGTCTGACATAAAAGGGTGGAACATATCCATATGTTGATTTTCCATTAACTTTTGGACCAAACAGTAACTCAGGGGTATCATCTAAAACATTTACATCATCCCTGACCTCTGGTAGTTGAAGTGACCTTTGAATTTGTTGCCTATACACATCATGTTTAGTAAGTTCTGAGAGGGGGATAGATATCTTAAGTTTTCCAATCTCTGCTTCTAAATTAAAGGGTTTTTCCAAAGGGATCTTTGGGTTAGCAGTAGTAGATTTCTCCTTCTCAAAAATACTTTCTGCGTTTTCCTTTTGACTGTCTGCGTTATGGTGCAAGACACTATGTGATATTTCTGTTTTGGGAAGGCTTTTCAGAGTGTTGTTTAAATTTTCTTTTGAGGAAGAAGGAGGCAGAGGCTGATCAATAGGAGGCTGTATGTCTGTTATGTCCTCTACAGTCACTTGGTGCGGGTTTGGGACAGTTATATCAACTGGTTCTGTTATGATAGCCTTGTCTTTATCTTGTTGAGCTGTTTGTTGTCCTTTGTTTTGCTAGGTGCAGGGACATCAATGGTTCTTGTTCTCAGCTTATATTGTTTGTGGACCTCATACATAGCAGAATCATAGCCTTGTTTAAAATCAAAAGACTCTCCCATCTTGGTCTGAAATTGTTTTACATCAGGTTAGTCTTGGTCTTCTTGAGTGAGAAAGATTTGCTGCTCAGTTTTCGAATCTATCAAGTTCATGTGAGTCTCTTCTATGGGCTCACTGGATGTGGATGCCTCTGCGTAGTTTTCTTGGAAAGGAGGCCTAATATCATGGTTGGGACTAGCCCTTCCAGCATTTTTGGTTTGATTTTTCCTAAAGTTTGGGTTCCTTGTGGTGTTGGGTTGTTGTCCTTCCCATGATGATTTCCTCTCAACACTTTATACTCTGTCTCCCAGCCTATGCATGCCATTGATAATAGCATCTAACTTCTGGTCTAAGGCTGAGGGTTCTTCCTTAAAGGTAGTTCTTCTCTCAGTTCTAGCTCTGTTTCTTTTGGCAATTAGGTTCGCCTCCACACTAACTGCAACATTTTGCATTTCTGCAAGATTTTGAGGGGCTCTTTCCCTTAATTGATAAGCCATTTCAGCATCAAAACCATCAGGGAATTTGTATAAAGCCAGATTAGGTGGGGGTCTTAGGTTCTGTGGTATTGCATTATAAACATTATTGAACCTTGCACAGTAATCCAAAACAGTCTCCTAAGGGCCTCTTTTGATAGTGTCATACTCAGATAATATGTGCAAGGGGTCTTTCTTTTTCTCCCATCTATTGATAAAAGACTGATATAAGGCTTCTGGGTTTCCTATAAAATTGGCTGGGAGTGCTCTAAACCAAGTCCTAACGTCGCCTGTTAAACTTTGAACAAAAATTTTCATTCTCACACTATCGTCATCAATCTCATAACTCTCCAAGTAGTCCTACATTTTCTTTGTGTGCTGAAGGGTCGTGCAGGCATTTGTGCCATCAAAATAAGTGATTTTAGTCTGGTAATCCTGAGGCATAGCCCCGGGATTTGCAGGCAGCTGTAAAGGTGCATATCTATTAGCCATATTAATAGGGATAAATGGAAAAACGAGGATAAGTGGGATAACAGGAGTAGAAATAGTGGTATGTGTAGTGAATGGAGGTGTGGAAATAGGGTTTGTACAAGTGGATGATGAACAAGGGGAAGTAGGGCTTGAACGAAATAAAACTTTAACAGGGGTTGAAAAACCACTAGGCTGAACTGTTTCAGGACTAGTATCCGCAAAATCTTCTCAGTGCTCTTGTTTTCTAAGGACTTTAGGGATTATATTGGGGTTTTCAAAAACAGCTGGGGGATTTGGGTCTGGATTTTATCTTGTATGACGTGAATGCTTTTTGGGAGCCAGCTTCTAGCTTGTTTTTTGGGAATTTTTCTAACAATACAGATTAAACATAAACTTTTAAAGGTTAGTTTCTTGCTCTGCGGAGCTTCGGATTGGTTTTGTGAGATTATCTGAGGAAGTTCCCCAGTGGAGTCGCCATTATGTTATCACTCAGGTTGTCCCTAAGCTCCTGAAGGGATACGACCGAGGTAACCACAAACCAATCTTTGGATTGCAGGTTCTAGCCCACCTGCAATCAGAGAGGGCTCTCTCTTGATGATTTAGCTTTGTTGATGATGATTTTAGGCTAGTTATTGGGTTCAATGGGCTTTGTTTATGTTTGAATGGTGTTTGAATGGAAGGAAGATACTTTCAAGTAGAGAGGCATGCATAGAGTGATAAGTTTCAAACCATTGGGCATGGAGTCAAGGAGTAGGACCGCAGGTATGCTTTCTTGATCATAAGAGGAGCGAGGAGCAAGGTAGCTGCACATGAAACAACCTTCAAGCTAAAGAGATGGGGTGAAATGTAAGGAATGAGAGGCAATTAAGAATCTCTCAATCAGCTTAACATAGGGAAGGAAAATGAGCTCTATCTAGGGGCAGTTAAGAATCCTTGGATAACGGTCATACATGGTGAATTAGGGCAAATATGAGCCAGGTGGAATTCATATTTATGCCTAAAACAGATGAAAAACATAAAGAAACAACAGAAATTGAGCATAGAGTGCAATTAAACAAATTCTAAGCTAATATTTCTTTCTGTTGTTTAGATGGTGATTTATGAATGGAAAACAGAGGTAAGAAGCACTTATTGAGTAATGTAACAGCACAAGAATTCAACAGTCACTCTTCAACCTTTAAACACAGTAAACAATCCATTCTCCAAGCTCGTAAGCAGTCTTTGATTATAGAAATTATCAAATATACAGTGCGAGTCTCTTCTTAAGCAAAACATCCAACCAACAAAAACCAACCCTCTTCACATTGTTCAAGGCTGTCTTTATAGGTAAAATATCCAGAAGTATTTATTACAACCAACCTAAACAGGTCTGCGGGAAAAAAATTTTTAAACCTAAACTTGTGCTGAAATTAAATGCAAATAAAATATCTATTGAGCTGTGTCAGAAGCAACTGGATCAAAAAGAGTTAATGTAGTGTCCTCTGTGACTTGGCGCAGTGTTTTCGCAATAACTGAGCTTTGAGCTTTGGTCTACTGATCTTATGTGAGTTTTAATGTGCAGTCACTATGATGATGAGCTTTGAATGGTTCCTTAACTGCTTCTTGACTTTTAAGGATTTCTTTTAATGTTTTGTTCGCCTCGAGCCCTAAGAAAATCTTCACTGATACACTTTACCGCGACACTGATACACTTTTCCGCAACACTGATCTTCTCTGGCATGAATTTTGGCTTCACATTTGCTCTGATACTCTTTGATGCCTGAATCGGGCCTCTCTTTTTATGTTGATATGTTGAAAAACCATTAAATCGGGCCTTTTCTGCCATTTTCGGTGCAAAAACGGCTGAGGAATCAAAAGATTCCCCAATTTGGCCCATTTCCCGTAGCGATGCGCGATTAGCGCTAGGCACTAATTGCGCATCGAAAACTGCCTCAGAATTTGAATCCGGGCCTCCTAAGATGCATTTTCGCGCTTGCGCGCCTTTCTTTGGCAGATGATGTTAGCGGGGTGACATGGCGGAGTGACGTGGTAGGGTGTTGGATGGTGTGGTGCCTGATATGTTTTTGTGATGTGATAGCGATAACTGAAGTGTTGTGATCTGCGATGAATTTGCAGTGAAACATGTCTTAATGATAAATCATGTTTTAAACGAAATATATGAATGAGTGGAGGCATGCGGCAAGGAAGCATTTGTGATGCGATATACTCTTTTGATGCGATGGAAATGTCGCATCGGATCAAGAGGAAATAGCATGTACTTTGGGGACATGACTCTTGCGACACCGATTGCCGACTTGCGATATCGTATCGGTGAAAAGGGGAAGGGACATATATATGTGGCATATAGTATTGCGATATGCCGATCTGCAAAATGGTATCGGTGGAGCATCCATCGAGGAGAACAAAAACAAGCAACATTAGCTTTGAGACCTCCGACTGCGATATCACGTCGGAGGGGGATCCAAAGGGATCAGAAGAATGTTAAGGCAATCGACAAGGGTTATTGCGATCAGAAGAAGGGTATATATGCTTTTGAAGAGTATTTGAGGCCTTGGAAGGGGTCCGATAACCTAAAAAAGGAATTTCATGCTTTGGAAGGAGTCCATTGCATTGGAAGATGGTTTTAAAGGGGAAAAATGGGGGTTCTTGCTATGTTTCAGGCAAACTTAGCAATTCCCAAGTGTACTTATGGTTATTTTTCAACCAGCAGGGAAGGGATGAATATATAGGGGAGTTTATTAACATAGTTTTAATAGGGGATGGGGAGATAGATAGGGAGCTATATAGTAAAGTTAGTAGTTAACATGACCATGATGAGAAAGCGCTAAGTGTGTGCATCTTAGGCTATTAGGGAAACAATGATTCATAAAGGGAGTATGAATATTCCTTGGGCAAAGCAGATCTTTACCAAGGTGAATGATATGTCAAATGATGAAACTAAGATGCATCAAGCAGATCTTGATCTCTTTAGGGAAATTAGTGAGTGTTTTGGGGAATAAGGAAGAAGGGGGAAGTTAGTCATGCCTCGCTTGAGTCTTTCAAATGGAAACTGCCTGATAATTGTGACTTGAAGAGATATAACACTGGAAAACATGAAATTGATCACAAACCAACATTCTGCAACCTCAAAACTACCTACCTGGCCTACTTTCCTAGCATTTTTTCTTCTTTTTGGTTTGGGTGCACTTAGACTTGCAGACCTAGCTTTTCAACTTTTTCTTTTTCTGTCTTCCTATCTACATCTACACTTATTTCATCCAGGGGCTTAGATTAAGCTGTTGAGCTCCTTTGCTTCTCTACCTATCTAGGAATCTTCCAAGATTAAGCTGTTTGGATAGATATTCATTCTCTATATTCTGAAACAGGAAATTGAAACCTAGGGAGACCAAGATTAAACTCTTTGGATCTCCCTTTAGCCGAAAATTCTTCAAAAATGGAATAGTACATCAATATTGGAACACAGCATTGGCACTTGAACTGGCACATTCTCATGGCATCCTTCTTTGGCTTTTCTGTAGCAAATATGGAAAATTGCAGCATGCAAAGTATGACATATTTGGCATGTAAAAATGTCAATCATGAAAAATGAGTAACCTGCTGCAGCAGGAGGCTAACAGTTTCTCAAGTGCTCCTTTAGGAAGGCCAATGGATATTTGCTACATAATATTTAAGGCACCATGATGCAAATGGCCCAATCTCCTATGTCAAAGTTCAAAGACATCGTGGCTCTGCACTTTCTCTGCCTTGCTACTTAATGCAACACAATCTTCCACATCAAGTTTATACAATTTCTTCACACGAACCCTGATCTGCTTCACCTCTCCAGTGGCTATGTGTCTCAAGAATTTTTTCCCTTTGCTAAAGATGACGTCATAATCATGGTCTTCCAAAAATTTTACAAAGATGATATTCTTATGTAGGCCTGGAACAAACATGACATCTTTGAGGAGAAGAGGGGATCCTAACTCTCTCTTAAAGGTTACTGTGTCGATACTAGTAGCATTGTACCTTCCGTCATCCCTAAGCTCAATATGCATATGGAGATCTTTCTCCTCTAGGTCACTGAAAAAATATCTACACCATGTCATGTGGAACAAGGCACTTGAGTCCAAGTAACACACACTCCCCATCATGGTGATGACCATGCATGCGATAACACTGAAGTCTAGCTCAAACTGTGAAGCCAATGCTTCACCTACTGCTCCTCCTGAGTTCTTCTTGGTAGAATTTTTGTGTGGACACTTTGTAGCACAGTGCCCAAATTCATGACAATTGAAGAATTTTATTTTGGACAAGAATTTATTATTTCCCCTTTGGTTGGATTTTGGTTTGGTTTTAGATTTCTTCCCTTTTCCATTCTTTCCCTTTCCAACCAATGCAAAATTTTCTTCATCCTCTCCCTCGAATGAAGTTCCATCTCTGGTATTCTGATTGATCTCTTCTTGTACTAAATCATACCAGAATAATTCCTAATTCAGTATTTTCTCCCTCCCATTCACGGAGTCCTGGTAGCTATAGCAACTTTTGGGAAGCACTAGAAGAGCTAGGTTCACCAAGTCATCTTTTGCAACATTCACACCAACCCCTCCAAGCTCATCCCAAACTTGTGTAATTCTAGTGAGATACTATGGAATAGTGTCATTCTTCTGCATCTTGATATTTTGAAATTTGTATTTGAGGGCCAGTTTTCTATGGTCACTTCTATGCTCGAATAGCTTTGTCAGTGCCTTCCACATTGCGAAAGGAGTTTCTTTCCCATAGACAATGTGATCTTACACTCCCTCCAATATTATTATCCTCACCTTGGCTACATCTTTCTTCCATTGAGCTAGGTTCTCAGCATCAGATGATCCTGGTTTTGCAATGTCTATCTTCACATATTCCTACAATCTATTGTCATCAAGCACCACCTCCATGTGATCCTTCCATGCAATGAAATTCAAGCTTCCTTCCAAGGCATAATCTAATATCATCCCGTTGAAGGTCATTCTCCCAACTCTAAAGAGATCCTGCTATGCTGAAGTTACAAATTCTAACCTCTTGACGAACAACTTCAAAATTCTTGTTCTAATGTGAATCATTCTCTAATACTATGTAGAAATATGTTGATAGAATTGCAAATGCTTAAGACATTTCAATCTAAATCAAGAGACAAAGTTCTACTCTATTGCTTTGTGGAAATTAATTCACAATTTAAAACAACATTCACAAACATGCAATAAGAAAAACCACAATGCACAATATTTTTCTAGGGGAACCCAACTAGGAAAAACCCCTCGAGCCTCTTTGAATTTATCAAATGAATAGAGAATGTATTAAAACTTATTGTTACAATGCCTTGGAATCTCCACCACAATTGGGGATCTCAAATTATTTGCATGCACTAGCTATTTTGAGCTTATGGATTAGTTAATTAGATGAACATAGAGTTAGATTGTTGCCCCATTGCAAAATTGACCTTCCACTAGTTCTATCAACAATTAGAGCTAGTTTAACTGAAAACAACTGGAAATAACTAAGCTTGATTGCTACAAATTAGCAATCGCACATGTCTAACTAAACTCCAAGCCCTCTAAATAGAATTTGTTGAGCTAACTGAGTGACAAGAGCCATGTCACCTTAGATAACTGCCTTCAAGTTATCTGATGATGTGGAAATTCAATTTTTCTCAATCTGACCAGGGAAAAAACAAATTGAGATTTTCTGGTTACACTTCTCATAATTTCCTTTCCTGCGTTAAGACTCCACCAAGTCCTTCTTTGAAGGAACTTGTACACACCACAAAATCATTATCAGGATATACAATTCTCAACATTGGTGCATTAGTGAATAACTGCTTTAACAAATCAAAGCTTTCTGCAGATTGTGCAATCCACTCAATTTTTTTCCTTTTCTTTGCAAGGCTATAATTGTATGTCCTATCTTGGAGAAATTTCAGATAAATCTCCTGTAATATCTTGCAAATCCCATGAATGATCTAACCTCATCCAAATTATTTGTATTTGGCCACTCCATTATGGCTTTGATCTTTCCAGGGTCAACTGAGATTCCTTCCCTGGAGACAATATGCCCCAAGTAATGTATATGTGATTGGAAGAAATCACACTTGCTAAGATTTTCATAGATATTTTTCTCCCTCAACAATTGTAACACTGCAATCATATTTTTTTCATGCTCTTTTTATATTTTTCAATGCACTAATATATCATCAACAAACACAATGACAAACTTGTCCAAATCAGGACACAACACACTATTCATTATGCACATGAATGTTATAGGGGCATTGGTAAGCCCTAAAGGTACCATTACGAACTCATAATTCTCATATCTTGTCCTAAAATTTGTTTTATGAATGTCTTCCTCCTTGATTCTTACTTGATGGTAGCTTAACATAAAGTCAATTTTAGAGAGAATTGTTGCTCCCCTCAAATAATCAAAGAGACCATCAATCCTTAGTAATGAGTACATATTCTTGATGGTCACCTTATTTAACTTCATGTAATCAATGCATAATATAAGGGTTCCATATTTATTCTTTACAAACAATCCCAATGCTATGAGGGGACACACTTGGCCTTATGTAGCCCTTGTCAAGAATTTCCTTTAGCTGAAATTTAATCTCTACCAACACAAGGGTGTTGATCCTATATGGTGCCTTGGATGCTAGTGCTACTCTAGGTACCAACTCAATAGAGAAATCTACATCTCTATGAGGAGGTAATCTAAGAACCTCCATTGGACAGACATCTGCAAACTATTGAAAAACATGGTACCTTTGTAGTAGTTCTACTTCCCCATCTTCTATTTCTCTATCAACTTTCTCATCCTTAGAAAATTGCACTGCAAATAGCGTGCATCATTTTCTGTTGCTACATTTGCCTTGCATATCAGTGATCAACCTCACTAAAATGGGATTTTTCCTGCTCTGCAACACTCTTTTTTCTCCTTGCTCATCCAAGTATTAAATTTCTTTTTCATATAAATCTACCTTGGTATGATGTAAATAGAACCAGTCCATGCCCAAAAATATGCTATATGCACCAAATGGAAATACATTCAAATGATCTATTGTGGTCATGTCACTATGCTCAAATACACATGACCTTACCAAATGGTTGATCCTTCTCTTTGTCACAGTTGCCAACTAAATCAATTAAGGTTCTTTATGCAGATCCTTGCCCAAACCACATTTCTTAACAAGCTCTAGGCTAACATAGGTATAGTTATAACCTGGGTCAATTAAAGGAGAAATAATTTGAACTTGTATATTACCTTACATCTCAATGATGGATGTCTAGTGATTTTCTTGGCGGTTATCCACTGCTGCATAAATTATTGGCATACTCTGAGCTACCTCACCCCTGTGTAGACCTCTTGAGCACTGTAAATATTTGGTCCAACATTTTGTTGATGTGGATAATCTCTTCTCTTGTGGTTCTCACTGCAAGCCCAACATCTAAGTGGCTCTCAACTTTCAAAATTGGGCTATGTTGACATTGGATGATGCACATTTGTATTAACAACAACATTATATCTCTGCTTAGGTTTTCTTATATGGATTGGTTGCTTACCTTCTTTATTTTCTGAGCTTTTCTTGGGAAACTTCTCCTTATGTCTAGTGTTTCTTTTTTCCTGCTAATTACTTTTATTATCAGGTTTGCATTTTTCTTTCGCATAGTAGTGTTCTAACTTCTTGATAACATCTTTCAGGGTTTGGGGTTCCATCAACTCAATTTTGTCACTGAATTCCATAGGAAACCCACTAATGAATCTCTCAATGTTGGCTTTTTCATCCTTGATATATGATTCATACCTTAATAGTTCTAAAAATTTGGTGACATACCCATTACTTGTTAACTAACCCATTTTGAGTTCATAAAAATATTTTGCCTTACTATAAGAATAACATTCAGACAAGTATTTCTCTATGAAGAGCTTCTCCAACTCATCCTAGGTCAATTCCTTCTCAACAATGGCTCTAATGTTCTTCAAGTCCTCCCACTATATTTCGTCTCTCCCTTTTAAGTTGTAGGTAGTGACTCTAACTTTCATATTCTCATAATAGTCATGTATTCCTTCTTCATTTCCAACAGCCAAGATTTTGTATCCTTGGCTTTCTTCATATCCCCATCGAATGTGGGTGGATTAGCCTTCTTAAATTATTTAGGCATGTAATACTTTCCCTTGGATCCTGAATGGTGGTGATGATAATGGTGAGAATGATGGTGTTGCCTCCGGGTAGTAGAACTATATAGTTTGCTAGAATAATGCACATGCATGCTAGTTCCTCCCCTTGTAGTGCTCAAAGGTACATATCCTATCAAATTTACCTCACTTCCTCACCTATGCCTCTTTTTGGACCTGCCACCATCTACTCCATTGGTTTTTTCTTCTAACTCATGAAGGATTTTCTAGCCTCTATGACTGATCCTAATCTCAGATTGCCTTTGCCTCTACCAATTTGAGAGACTTTGCAGGATGACTGCATTGATCTCCACTTGCCTTTCTTGGGCTCTTATCAACCTCTCATTATCAGCCTTGAAGATTCTCACCTCATCCCTTAGGCTTCTCAAGGTGTCCATCCAATTTGGGGAGTGATACCCTCCCCCTTGGTAAACTTATATCTCTTCTTCATTAGGTCCAACCCAGTCAATTCAATGCTGAAATTGATCATAAATATATCCAACCATTCTGGTCCTCATTGCCATATTTCTTTTGTTTTACAAGGCTTGTGATGTGTTGTCAATCACACCCAATGTTAGATTTTCATGACAAATATATAAACACAAAATCATAACCATGAACTTGCATTCATGGGTCTGCCATGGAGATCTCTGCTATGAAAAAATAGCCATGTTAGTGTACCAACATATTTACAAATCATATGCATCAATTCATTCAATCCCACAATCCTATCATGAGTGCATAATTTGTAATAAATAACATATTTATGTCCATGATCATGCTCTCATCAAGATGTTGTTTGTCTACAACCAAACAACTCACATTAGCACGTCACCATCAGGGTAGTAATCAATAGTTTAGACCAACTTTTAACACCTAAATAATTACTTAGTAATTTTTTTCGTAAATCATCACTGGCTCATGATGAAGCCCATCCAGTCCAAGAATTGAACTTGGATGCTCTAATGCCACTTTGTAACAACACCCCTACCCAACACCCAGCGTAGGAGGTGGTCACTATGTATACCCAATATTCAAATTGCCATTATGAAAGTGGAGTATAAAATTTTTTACTTTTTCCAAACTTCTCTAAACTTGGTGTAACCTTTACCATTGCATTCATCTCACGGAGATGAATCCAATGATATACATTTTTCCTCAATTAGACTCCCAAATTGTGAGATATTTCCTCCCAAAGATTTTACCCTACCACATCATTGAGCTACCATGTGGCAATCCAATGGTTGGCATGTGTGGTAGTTGGGCTCTTGGACCATTTTGGATGAACCTCCTCCACTTACCTACCAAAGCCCTTTGTTGCATCAGACTAAATCTGATGGTCATGGATTGACCATGTCATATCGACGCCTTCATCCTAGCCCTCCTTATACCTCCTAGATGACATTTAGGGACACATGAACCTGCTCTTTCCATGCCAGCAAATTCCTAAGTGTGCTTCTTTGACAACCATCAGGGCCTTAGTGTTGGGCTTACCTGGCTAGAAGGACCCCATCTCCACAAATTGGCTACCCACTCCACCATAATAGTATGAATTACGTCATCCCGCTAGTCTCCTCCTAGTGTTTATAATTGACCACCTGCTTTAATCTTCCTGGGTGAGACCTCTAGGCCTATGTGGTCTAGTGGGTCTCACCTCAATAAATTACTAAGTCTGATTGGCCCAAGTGGATCCACTCCCTGCATATGGGAACACTCCACTTCGACACACTATGCATAACTGGCTCAACACTCCATAAGCCATGTGGTTTTGTTACACCACTACTTTCATAGATTCTGGGGTGAACCTGTGAGGCTAACTCAATAGGTGTGTCGGTTCCCAACAAATAACACCATGACAATAGTGTAGGCCCTACCACATACCCACCATACATCATCCCACAAGGCCTTTCCCAAGACATTCGATTCCTCCGCTTCAACATTCCTCTAGGATGAGACTTCTAGGGTGACATTAGATGACATCATCTCTCCTTTATGTTCCCAATGCTTCCTAGTGCACCTCCCTCTCATTCTTCTGGGCTTATGTGGATAGTGGTCCATCCCTCCAGCCAATGGCATAACCGTCGGGTATACGTCATCTTGCTGCATCATCCTAGCACCTTGTCCCTCTGTTTCTCAACATGACCTCTTGGGGTGAACCTTCTGGGTTCCACTTCTGGGCCACATTAATACACTCATGACTAATAGCATTAGGGACAAATAAAGCACGCCAATATGATACTACCAAATTTTGATCGGTGAAAGGGTAAGGTTCGCCCAAATTTTGTTATAAGGTTACAAGGTACCCTCTTACACTGCTTTGAGCTTTTCCCATAGCCTAACCAGGGAAACCCTGTCAACCTATGATCTATGAGTCTGATCTAGATTTCGACTGACATCATAGAAGCTTACGTAAACTCTTCACTGATTTCTCCTCACTAGTTGATCTAGCTAAAGCTATTCTACAAGGGTTCAATAACCATTACGAATGGCATCACTTCTTAGTGGTAGTGATGGTAAAAGTGGCTTGCTCTCGCACCTCGTGCTGCTACCTATCCTGAGCTTAGGCGAAGTCCACTTCAATGAGCTCATGGCCATATGATATTGCCTGTACAAAAGAAGGGAACTCCCCAACATGCTGAAATAGAAACTCCTGCAACCGCGATCTATCGTGGGCCTATAGTGAATCCCTGAAGAGATTCACCTCTTCTACCACACACAAAAGGGCTCTAACTTCAATGTAAAACTGGAAGAAACTTCATGGTGTTAAGTAGAACCATCCAGTGCCATACTAGTGACACTAAGAAGCTAGCGGAAGACATCCAGGTTGCTCATAATGTAAGGATGAGTAAGCCTAGACGCAAGGGATTTCGTTATCCTTGTACTTAAAAGATAGGGTAATTCTTCTGGTGGTTGAGCAATGCCTCCTATGTAAAAATCACAAGCATGCAGCTATACCATGAATTACATGCATGCAACCATGGACCTTTCCAAGCATGTGATCTCCTTGTAATTGCTTCATAATATTAAAATGGGATCTATATGCCCAAGGTTTCCAAGTGTTATTATAGATCCTTAGTGATCATTTCACTTCCTGTGGTGTCTTTGTATTATACATGTATATACGTTGTTAACAATATGAATGATTATTTACCACAGAAAAAGATTCCATTCTAGGGTTATGACACAATCTTTGTATAATATTTATACAAAGACTATAAATATTATCAAATACTACAAGTTGGTAAAAGATTGAATGATATGAAGATTAAACTATTATAAAGATTATACATATTACCATTAAGTTATACATGAAACACTGGGAAGTAGTAGATTTTGCGCAACCCTAATATTATGGGGAAAATCAAATATTAAAGAAAATATTTGATTTTCTTTAATAAGCTAAAACAATTTAAATTAATATTTATATTTTTAGAAATATAAATATAAAGGAACATCAAAAAAAAATTAAAAAAAAAAATATATATATATAAATATAAAAAATAATATATATATATATATATATATATATTTGTATTTGATAGCCTATAAATATTAATTTATAGGCTATCAAATAAATACAACATTGATCATATGAAAATAAGTAACTCCAAAATTACTTAAATGAATTTGACTGGTGGGACAAAACATGTAAATATTAATAGAGGACACATCAATAATTACTTTATTTGTATTTACATTGGATCTATACGTAAATACCATTAAATTAACAGCTAATTTAATGGTTCCTACTAATATATATCCATATGGTACTTCTTTTTCTATGGTGTCTTTGTATTATATATGTATATATGTTGTTAACAATAATGCGTATTTACCACAAAAAAATTCCATTCCAGGGTTATGAAACAATATTTGTATAATATTTATGTTACACATTCAGTGCATCAAATGTCCTATAATCAACACCAACAAGCATATCACACAGTACTTCATTTTGAGTTCAGAAGCACACACTTACTTAATTTGTTCAAAAATATCATTTGTTTTCAGGGAAGAAACACACATACATATATATTTAACATATCCATAAGTACCATATCTCCACAGGGGTGAAACCACATGTTCTTGCATTAATAGTCTCCATTTTATCTAGAAATCCAGTGCCATTTCGGTTGAAATGCAATATAAATTCATTAATATTTAAAACAATTGTAGGAGACTACTTATCTTTAAATTTGTAGGGAAACTGATTCAAGGACGAGGATTCTCCACCCAACCATAGACAACTGCAACCACACTTGCACATGTCACCCCCGAACCAAATTCCAGAGCCCGAGGGGGGTGCATGCTTAAGGGAATAGAACACTAGCTACCAACTGAAAATAGGGAATCACATAGGACCTCTTCCCCAACCCCATCAACTGATTGCTACCACCTCCTTCTGCACATGGATTCCATAGGCTCTCTACCTCACCCCAAGTGCACACACAATGATTCACTCCCTTCCAGGAAGTCCATAATCCACTGTAATAATAAGGAAATAACCATAAGTATTCAATCAAGTCTTCCTTTGATGTTGCTTCAGGATTAACCTCTTCCCAAGTTGTCCAAGGCTCTAGAGCCTACTATCTCAACCCATAGCCTCTTGAGGACTCAAGCTATTATAGGGCTCTAGAGATTACATCCCAACCCATAGCCTCCAAGGACCCAAGCTATTATAGGGCTCTAAAGACTTTGTCTCAACCCATAGCCTTAGGGACTCAAGTTGTTACATGGCTCTAGGGATCCTATATCAACCCACAAACTCTAGGGAAACTAAGCTATTATAGGGATCCAAAGACTAGCATCTCAACCCAAAACCTCTAGGGAATCTAAGGATCAATCCCATTCTCTTCTCTTCACATCCTTCTTGTTTTTCATCAAACCAATATCTTCCTCCTCTCTTATCTTCCTATTGAATCATCTTCATTGGATGCTCCAATATTGTGCCTTTTCCAATTTCTTCCAGCATGCATTCAAATTCCTCTGTTGCCTTCATTTCCTTGTCGTGCAGGGATTCTTCATCCCCGTCCTTGCTGCCTTTCTTAGTCTTGTCCTCCATAAATTTTCTATCCTCTTTTCCTTTCTAAGGTTCTCCAATATATGGGTATGTTTCCTTTCTTTTGCAACTCATTTAATTTAAGATCCAACCCATTGAAATCATGCACCCAACAACCTTTAATGGTTGTCCAAGTAAATTAAAATTCCTTCTTTACACAAGAAAACCTCAATCCTCCCAAGCAAGCAATCCTCCTCCCCAACTTTAGAATCCATATCCCTTTGACTCAGTCCCCCTCTTTTTTTTTTTTAATTTCACATATTTGTAAAAATATTTACAATGCATTTTATGAGAGAAACATGGGTGGGGCTGTCACACACTGCCCCTAGGTGAGATATGGGGATGCATATGTAATTTTTGTTTTATATATACATTTATTTTGAGTTTTTATGTTTTTCTTTTATATGATGATGATGATACATATTTTAGTTCATAGTTTCAGATATGGGTATGAGATCATACTTAGGAGGTGAACATGGACAGGGACTTATTCAAGTTGGTCACATGTGTCCAGTTGAGGGAGAGATGGAGAGATCTTAGGGATTGTGGTAGTGAGGTTGTTTTTTGTTAAAATTGGAAACCAGGGAAAAACTTCATGTGGGTCATCTTATTCATGGCTGATAATATTTTTATTAGATTCCTCTCGTCGAGAGGTGTAGGATTGATATAAAGATCATCCGATTCCGATAAGTATTCATGGAGATATGAATTTATTTTGATTATGGAATTATTATCAAGCCGACCTACAACTCATGTAGGCTCAGAAGCCCAACAGTCGCATCTATTCACCCACCAATGTTGTGTATAAATATAAGAGGACTTTTCCTCATTTGTACTCACTCATCTCATCACATCTCTCTCTCTCTACTGCGCAGATATGAGTCTCTTCTCTACTGCACTGAAATGGGTCTCTCTTTCTCACTCGTTTGAAGCCGGAAACTGCTGAAACTGAAGCTGCAACTGTAGAAGTAAAGATTGACTTGTGATGCCTAGAAGATCTCCTCTTTGGAACTACGCTGTAGGTTCATCTGAACCTCCTCTGAAAGCCGCAACTTCTAGTGGTGGAATGAAGTCAATCCGATGAACGGTTTGCAAGATATC
>APFE031326053.1:0-36969 GCA_000404065.3 Pinus taeda | reverse complement strand
TCTATCTGCACTTTACTTTATGTACATGTGATTGCTAATCGGTGGAATATAATAAGAAAAAGAAGTAAACTGTTATAATCATAGAACATACCATAACTTAACATTTTTACGCAAGGGTAGGGGTCACCCCTATCTAGAAGGACGGGTAGGAGGATCCCCACAACGAAGAGATGTGTTAACTCCAGGAGTGGGTGGAAACCTTGAGGAGCATGATGTGGACATGCACCAGAGAATGGACACTTCCTTGATGGGTATCTTAGAGGTTGTCTAGTCCATGCTAGGATAGGACATCGTGAATGTAGTGGTTATGCCAGATTAGGAGTGATGACCTACTCTAGGGAAGGAAACAACGTTGTAAGTAGACAATAAGTATGAACATGAACATGCTACATTGGGAACACTACAAACATACACATACAAGAATACACAAGACATAAGAATATTGAGAAAGGAATTTCAATCCAAGTTTGTATTAGTCTTAGTATATACTTATACATGAGTTATGTGGTTGGAGTGGTTGTACCCTCTCTCAACCACCTATTTACTTTACAATACACATTTACTGAGGATTACTGAAATTTACATGCTACATAATGTATGATAACAGCATGGGTCTAAAGACCCTTACAACATCTCCCCCACCCTCAATGCCTTTCTAGTCCCAAGCAAGGGCGCAACAAAGTCTTGGATCACCAATTGATGTAGAAGTATCCTTACTATACATCCACCATGCATACCAGTCTGCATAGGTAACTCAACTGCAACAACTACCAGTTGGATAGGACGATGCACACATGAGGTTTACTATGACTTCTTCATGTCATATGGCTACTTCTTACATCAAGTTTCCACTGTTCACATTCTCTGCAATCTTCTCAACCATATGGACTACTTCACTCAAATAGGAACCATTGGGAAACTCCTCTCTAGTCTAGGAGTGTCTTTTTCGCTCTCTCGAAAGATGAGTACAATGCGTGACTGTCATTCATGGGAGTCCTCCATCAAACGTAAAATAAGTGAATCATCTACATAAGAATACTCCCACTTTTTCCTCTACCACAATCTAAGAACAATTACAAAATCTTCCTATTGGGGGGATTATACAATATGGCATAATATTGTCATCATCTTTAGTGCTACAACTCTTTATGTGTATGTTCTGCTTGTCTGATTTCCCATTCTTTAATATTTTTTCTGCTGCTGCAAGAATTTTTTGCTATTACTACGTCAATTTTGCTACAAAATTATATATTATGGTTATAATAAATGCTCTACTACTGTTGTTTATTATATAGAGCCTATGCTTAGAAATTACATGAAGGAGAGATGCGACTCAAACTTCTTATGACTCACTGATTT
Source organism: Pinus taeda (assembly GCA_000404065.3). NCBI lineage: Eukaryota > Viridiplantae > Streptophyta > Pinopsida > Pinales > Pinaceae > Pinus > Pinus taeda. The sequence continues at coordinate 35,610 of APFE031326053.1, read as the reverse complement.
TTTAACAAGTCATTGTCGACTAGATATCGAAAAAAATAATTATACTTTGACTTGGCTTTAAACTTATAACAGCGACCCTTCATGTAATTCTTTTATAAATAAGATTCATTTACAAACTTAATATATTGAGACATTGGATTCCTGCTACATAATGTTTATCATTTAAATAATTGTTTGACTTTGAATGAATAAACAATGCATAAATATTTGCTACTAAAATCTGTAAATGCTACGCATGTATATCCAACTTGTAGTCCTTCATAAATTCGAAGTCATCTCTGTAAATAGTCGAGTCGAGTAGTCAAATTACTACCCAATAAATTGACATTGACACTTGTGCAACTCGTCGACGATCGTTCATGACAAAACTCTGCTATTCATGTTGATTTCACGAAATATACTTCTATAAGGGGAGAGACATCTCTCCAATAACAAATAAGATATAGAATTGTATTCATCATCTTCAAAGTAATCATATTGATGACCTTTGCAACATAAAAGTAGACAGTCGCTGCAACTTTTTTTAGATACCAAAAACAACTTACGGATGTGCTAACAAATTTTGAAACTTGTATGCAATTAACCGACCAGCTTAACAACAGTGATTGAATTTCATTATAAATAAGCTTTCTTCCTCTCCAACATTAGTTGACCAAGTAATTCTTTCATTAATCGACCAGGTCGACTAGACTGAAAAATATCTTGTTGATTTTCTTAAGTTGATTTGTGGTTTTGACGACAATTAGTGTTGAGGGTGGTAGAAATCAAATGCAAAACAAATTTTATGTAGGAATAACATATCATTAGTCCCAGAGAAGCCGACTTAGGGCATTGAATCAACTCCATAAATAGTTAAGTCAATGTGTTGTGAGTAGAATTGTAGAAATAAAGGACAGTCTTTGTACACCACATTCAACCAGCAAGCAACTCCAGTATTCATCCAGTTGAATAGAATGTACACATATCTTCCATTTATATTGCCTAGGTCATTGAACATTACTCCCCCACCATATTGGTTAAAAAAATAGATCACAAATTGTCTCTTTTAAAAAAGCTCCCGACTTTATCTTCCTCCATATTTCATTTGTAATCGACGTTACTATAATCGACCCCACCTTAATAGACCACATAAGGATAAGTCACGTATCTTTCGAGAGTCTCACTTGGTCGTATAATCTTCACAACTTGGTCATTCTGCAACCCAAAATATCTTGCAATAGAATCCACGTGTTGCATTTGTGGGAGTTGTGTTTCTTTAAATGTCTTCTTTTCTTCTTTAGTGAGTACTTTACTTTGAAACAAATGTTTATAAACATTAATTAATAACTCTATTTCTGTGAAATATTTGATATGGTATTTAGTGGACTCTGCTATTGCATGTTGGGCAAAGGAATTAATTTTCTTCTGCACCACCACTCTTTTCCTCTCTATGTTCGAATGTTCCATGCCTTCAATATACTGTTTCACAACTTTCACTTAGAGAGCGACATCTTTTGGTAAGACAACCCTTATTTGATCGATGGGATTTTCTTGCTTGTATTTTCTAAAGGAAAGATTGTCTCGACTAAGATCCTCGCCGAATTTATGAATGAACTGTTGTTTGGTCATATTAATTTCAATTTCAACAACATCATAACTGCGGTCCTTGAGAATTTGCATTAAAATGATATGAAGTCTGTAGAGTTTCTTCCCTAATTCCGATGACTCAGATTCAGACATAGCCACCTTCCTCGCTTAAAGAACATTATTGAGGAAGAAAAAGGACAAAGAAGAAGACAAAGAAGGAGGAGGAGAAACAACTGTATCTCTTTGCAGGTTGGATAAGGTGAGAATTTGAATAGTTCAGGTCGAGCACATTGATTAAAAATTGGGTAGGTCAATTGATTGGTATAGTATGCGACATGGAACTTGGAGGGTTGTTTATTTAGGCATTTATCCTACAGTCAAACTCGACCTAACTACATTGGTATTTTACAAACTAACATTTTATCGATCACACCAGGGAAACATGTGAGCCGGTTCATTATAATTCCTCAAGGTAGAATCATTTCTTCTGCATTATAAAGACAAGACAAGTCATCTCCTATTGGCATCGGGGAGCATGATATGACTAAAAAAAGGAAACGATATCGGAGGAACAGATATTCAAGAAATGTTGAAATCATTTAAATCCATGTAGTTGCTTGAAATGACATTATCGATCCCACCAAATGCCAAGTGACAGATCATGATGTTCTTCAAAAAAAATATTGTCACATGCATTATGTATGCACCACTCTAATCTCTAGAATATTGTCAATAAATTAACAGAAGCCCTTACTACTCTTGTACTATGTCGAATTTGTTTCAACTTCAAATCAATGACTCTATACATTATCCCGAACTTCCTCAGTAAATTTGCAGATATTCCAACGTTCGAAATACAGACAAAATGAGAAATTCTCAGTCTCAATCTTCTTTCATAACTCTTCAATTTCGGCACAGGTATCTAATTCTTCAGTTCCAACATAACAATGTACAGAAACATCAACAAACTACGTCCATTTGTAGTTGCTATCAGCCAGAAAAATGGAGGAGGAAACGACACCATATTGTTGTAAGCAGACAATAAGTATGAATAGGAACATGCTACATTGGTAACAACAAGAACATACAAGAATACACAAAGACATAGGAATATTGGGAAAGGAATTCCAATCCAAGTTTGTATTAGCCTTAGTGTATACTTATACCTGAGATATGTGGTTTGAGTGTTTGTACCCACTCTCAATCACGTACTAACATTTCTATACACATTCACTATACACATTTACTGAGGATGACTGAAATTTACATGATACATAATGTATGATAACAATATGGGTCTAAAGGCCCTTACAACAAACAACAATAACAACAAGAAAATGCCTATTTTAGCCCTATATCGAGAGGCAAGGTGTGATCCTCCTACTGATCTAGGTACACACATAGATATATACAATTTTATGTGCCATCTGCATCTCTCATGTGATTTGATTGTTTAAAATGTTTTTATTTTAATGTGATGGGCTCATGACATATTTATGATGCTTATTTATATTTTCATGTTACATATATCTTGATGGATTTTTATGATTAGTGTGATGCTTTCCAGTCTAGGATATGTTTTGCTATGTGATCGATGATTCAGTTATGACTCTGTAGTATATGTGAAAATATGAGGTTGTAAAAACTTCTTACTAACAACTTGGCATATACGTACTTTCTAAATGGGAGAGAATCATGGACCTTAAAGGAGTGGTTTAATTAAGCAACAACATGCTAGGAGTCAAGGAATACATTTAGGTGATGAATGCCATAATGGATGGCATCAACCAACAATCTTATGATGGAATCTCATATCGCTTGATTTCTAGTGGCTAGCCTGATATAGACTCTGCTTATATGGAGAAAGGTATGATAAGGGAAGTTAATGTCACATGCTTCCAAGGCTAGGTTCTGAGTCCAACAAGAAGCAACATCAGTAAAACCCAGGAAGTATGTTGGTGGGTGATCTATCTGCAAGGAAACAAAAAGGTAAATATCATAAGGAGGTCCATAAGGCAATCAAAACATAAACAACACAAAAAATACCACACAAAAATAACTAAGGGACAACAATGATTATCATCATAGATTAATTTTTTTGAGGTAGAGCCCATTGATGTGGTCTTTGATACATGTTCCATCAATCCCAACAATGATGTATGCCCCTTTAAGGAGGTAGTGTTTGAGTACATATGACCCTTTCTATAATGTTTTGAACTTCCCTAGACCAAAGGGTTAAGTCCCCTTCACTAAAGGTGCAAGGGTTAATATTCTGGTCAAATATTTCTTTGGATCGTTTCTTGGTGCCTTCATTATGCTAGAGAAAAGTTCATCAATGTTCATAAGATTTTTCTAGTTGAATGAGGAGTTTCTTGAAAGGAGTGGTATTTGGGATAAGTTTTATAGTGTTGCACAAAGTGAAGATCTCACATTCTACAAGGAAGACTACTTTGACCCTGTGCTTGAGGTGGAAGGAAGTGAACCTGATAGAGGTTTTGACTATTGTATGGTATGCCCATAGGGCCAAAAATACATGTGGTTCCAATTGGTTTTATGTTTCTTCACCATGTGCTATAACATGATTTTTAGTACTTTGTTAATAACTTCAACTTAGCCATTGTATTGGGTATAATATGCTGAAGAAAATTCATGAGTGAAGCCAATTACGGAAGAGAGTTACTAGAACACATTATTATCAAAGTGTTTGTGTGATTAGTTACTAGATACTTGGGGACACCAAACCTTGTAATATCATGGTTGGAAATAAAATGGACAATGGAATCAATTGTGTTATTAAACATGGGCATGGCCTTGACCCACTTAGTGACACAGTTAATGACAACTACTATGTATTTGTGATCATTTTGGGATGGTGGATTGCAAGTCATTAAATCAATGACCTTTTTTTATAAGGAGGCTACTCAAATAATAGGTTGTGATGGAGACATATGGTTCAGTGTCTTATGGGCATATAGCTAGCACTTTGTGAATGATTTGATTACATGAGTGAAATCTTGAAAAAACGAAGGCTAGAAAGAACTAGTGAAATGATTTTTTGAGTAGTTGACATCCAAGAGAGATGTCTATTGCAAGCTCCACTGTGGAAGTCATTTAAAACTCACTTGGTTCATTCAAAAGTGAATCAACAACATAAAATGGCATCAACACCACATCAATATAGTATATCTCTAATGAGGAGATCGTGAGGTGCTTAGTGGTGAATACTTTGTCGATAATCTTGTGACATGTGAGGACCAAAATGTTGGGTTCATAGGTAGACAAGAATACCATCATATCAAGGAACATACAGTGAAATAATGAAGAGGTGTTCCTCGGGGAATTCATTATCAATTAGTGGATCTTTTACATTTGAGGGTAATTCAATGATGGATTCTATGAGTATTAGGGAATTCTTACTTTTGGATGAGGAAAACTAGAGGCAAAATTATTGAAGAATGACCATACATCAGGTGAATTTATGGTTCTTCATCATACATGTGAGAAAATATCACATGGGGATTGAACTTGTAACAACTTTCATAGTCCTGCGAATAAGGTAATGCCATAATTTTTGGATTGTGTGCATTAACACAAGGGTGATTTTTTCATTTGGTTCATAATTAGCAATTAGTCTTAAAAGGTTTTTACTCACATAGTAGATGACATGATCTTGATTGTCATTCCCTTCTAGGACTAACACCCCTGTGATGGAAACCAGCTGAGAGGTAAAGGCTATAGAGATTGTTGTAAGTAGGAGGACTAATCAATGGTTCTTCTAATAATGTGTCCTTTAAAGCATAAAAATATTTTTGTGCTTATTCATCCCTTTGAAAAGGGATATCATGACAAAGGAGATAGAGAAACCAATGAGTTCAAGTCGCATAGTCTAGGAAAAAGCATTGCAAGAAATTGGCCTTGCCTTGAAAATTTTGTAATTGGTGTAGGGTTCTGGGCATGGGGATATTCCAAATGGCTTGGACCATGAGAGGGTCCACCGTTATGCCTTGCTAAGAAACAATGAATACAAGCAACCATCCAACAGAGACATAAAACACACACATTAGGGGGTAAAAAGGTTATACTAATAATATCACTGGAAAATCATGGATAGATATTCAAGATGTTGAGAATTCTGCTTGGAGAAAGCAGTGAGGTCATCCAAGTAGGAAAGTATGATATGAGCCAAATCAAGAAAGATATAATTCATGGCTCACTAAAAGGTGTTGACAAAAATTTTGAGACCAAAATGCATCATGTGGTAAGCATAGGTGACCCAAGGGGTAGTGAAGGCAATCTTTTATTGGTCCACATAGTGGATTTGAATTTGGTTGTAGCCTAAGAAGCAAACCATGAAGGATAAAGCTTCATGCCAATGACTTGGTCAATGAAAGGTGTGGGAAAATTATCTTTTGGACACAATTTATTCAAATCATGAAAATAAGTACAAATATGAATGATACCCTATTTTTCATGACAAGGATGAGCGTAGAAATCCACAAGGTGTGAGTGATAGGGTAGATGAACCAAGCTTTATGTAACTTGTTGATTTCGGCTTTGATAGCCAAAAAATAAGAGGGGTGCATAGGATGCTACTTTTGGTGAATAGGAGAAGCATTAGGCCTAGTGTTAATGTGATTTTATAAAATGGTAGGACTAATACCATGCATTTCTACATATGCCCATGTGAATATGTTTTGGTATTCCTAGAATAGGGCCTTGTAGGTGACACTCTCTTTAGGTGGGTAGGTTGTCGCTAGTGCTATCTCTTTAACAACAATAGTCTTAGTTGAGATGTCAACTTTGATGGTAGGATATATGTTGGCCATATTTTCTTCTTTGAAGGAATATGGTACAAGAATGGGGGTTTTGGACTAATCAACATGGCCCAAGGGAATGAAATCATGTCTTTGTTTCACATATATTAGTTGAAGGTGATATGAGAATGGTAAAGCCTTCTTTAAGTAGAAAGAAGGAATGATGATGCACAATATCCCAAGTAAACTTAGATGTTCTCATGATTTTGAGGATGTCTTCATCAATGTGGAAGATATCCAAGAAATGTGGTGGCGTCATCGATGAGTTGTGATGCAACAGTTGGAGTTTGGAAGTAATAGTGGACATATAAGCATGTGATATCATGGTAGATTACTTAGAGCTAATGGAAAAGGAAACACCATAAGTGGGGAGGGTCCAAATTGTCTTACTTGGTGCTACATTTGTATTAGATGAATAAACATTGACACTATGGAACGATGAGAAAATAGTTGGTATCATTTCCCCTATAGAAATTCCCACTGTAGATCAACAGATTATGCAATATACTAAAGCAAAATACAAGATCTACTTCTACAATAAACTTTGTGGAAGCTTAATCAATTTGAGCACGATCAATGAGAACACATATAACTAAGAATGAGAAATCAATCACACATAACACAGAAGAAATAACCCAAGGAAAGCCTAAGCCTAAAACCCCAATCTCTATATTATTATACAAGTGGAAATCTTGTTCAAGTTACAAAAAGAATCAGCTCTCAAGCTATCTTGCTCTCTTTGCAATCAAACAATACGACTCACAGACTGAATAGATACTGTACATGTCCTCCTCAAGCCATCCATGCCTCCTATTTCCTTGCGCAGTTTTTCTTGGGGTCCAGTGAAGCCACATGTGTGAATTGGCCTCATCACACTCACAAAACCTGAAGAAGTAACTGCGCAATCCTCAAGGAAAGAATTCCTTTTGCATGCAAGTAATATTCACCATGGAATATTCTAGCAACTAATAGTACACTTCCCCTCCATCTAATCTCAACTGGATCTCTATCTGAACTAACATGCACGAGTTATTTATGAGAGAATATTCAGTTATCTGAAGTGCAGTAGTTACATGCATGCATGCATTAACTAACTGAAGTCACATTAATTCAACAAACTGTTTGAATTAATCTAACTGGACTTGACTCAGTTAACTAAGTCAACTAATTACAACCCAATATTACAACTCATCCTTATCTCTTTAACTGATGGATAAATTCCTCAATTAATGGAGAAATTGTTGCATGTCCCCACATAGACTTCATATTTGATTTTATAAAACTAGTTAACTCATGGTGATTTAATTAATTATTTTACAAACAGCTGCTAAGATCAAATTCGAATTTTACTTCTTTATTTTAGTTCAGGGACTAACTAAAATAGGAAGGTATCCCAAAATGTTATTTATAGCAGTACTAAATTTAGCACTTCTATATTTAGCATTTCTTGTTGCTATTTTCAACACTCCCTCTCAATAAGAAATGGATTATTAGTAACCCCAATCTTGTCCATGTGGAACTCGAACTTTTATTTTGACAATGCCTTAGTCAAAATATTTACATCCTGTTCCTTGGTCGAAACATACAGCAACAACAAGATCCTCTTGACCATACAGTCTCGAAGATGGTGATACCAGATATCACTATGCTTGGACCTATCATGAAAAACTGGATTCTTAGAGAGTTTGATACAACTTTGGTTATCGCAGTAGATCACGATTGGATCCTTCCTCTAACCAAACAATCCCACTAGAATCTCCCGCATCCAAATGGCCTCACATGCAGCCTGACTAGCAACCATGTATTCAGCCTCTGCTAAGCTAAGTGCAACTGATCTCTATTTCCTGTTGTACCAGGAAATTACAGCTCAACCAAGGTTGAAGATTCCTCTAGAAGTTCTCTTTCAGTTTGATGGACTCCCTACCCAATCCGCATTGTGAAGCCCTAAAGCTTCACTCCCTCTGCCCATTTTTACCACAATCCGAACTGAGATGTGCCTCTAAGGTATCTCAACACATGCATTATTTCCTTCCAAAATAGCTTGGTAGGCTAAACCATAGCTTAACTCAGTTGGTTCATCGCAAAGCATAAGTTGGGTTGTGTGTTCACCAAATACATAAGTGAACCCACTAGCTGCGGATAAACAGTAGTAGCTACTAGCTCACCTAAAGTAGCATACTCCTTCCTCCAGTTCCCAGCTAGAGGAGTCTGCATGGGTTTGCACTTCTCCATGTGAAAGAGCCTAAGTATCTCATTGGCATACTTGCCTTAAGACACAAATAATTCACCATATTTCCTCCACATCTCCATGCTTAGAAAGTAGTGCATAAGACCCGTGTCTTTCATTTCAAACTCTCTTGCAAGGTCATCCTTGCAAGACTGTATCAACTGATCATCACTTGTCAAAATCAAATCATCGACATAAAGAACAATGATCAATGGTTTACCTTCTACCATGTTGTGGCAAAGGTTTGCATTTGCTTCACTCTTGGTGAAGCCCAACCCAATGAAATAGTTGTCGATCCTGGTGTACCAAGCACGGGGTGCTTTCTTCAGCCCATACAATGCCCTCTTGAGTCTACACACATGTGGCTCACGATCGAAGGTCTTGAAACCCTCTAGTTGCTTAATGTACACCTCCTCCTCAATCTTCCCATTTAGGAATGTTGTCTTCACATCCATCTGGTGGATCTTCCACCCCATCTGAGCTAATAGTGCCAACATCGATCTAATCGATGAGTACCTTGCTATAGGAGCAAAAGTCTCATCGTAGTTGATCCCCTCGACCTGTGAGAAACCCCAAGCAACAAACCTTGCCTTATGTTTCTCAACAATGCCATCAGCTGCTTGCTTTACTTTGTAAAGCCATCTAGAACTCACCACTAACTTACCCTGAGGTCTTGGAACAACATCCCACACATTGTTCTAAATGATAGAGTCATACTCCTCTACCATTGCATCAACCCAAACTGGTTGCTGCACTGCTTCCTTGAATGAAGAAGGTTTGGTATCTACACACTCCCCAACCAGGGCCATGTACCCAGTGTACCACTCGAGTGACCTCCTCTGTCTGCGCTGAGAAGATGGTTGTCCCATATTCTCCCACGCATCCAGCATCAACCTGTCAACTTCCCTTGAGTGTTTTCGCCCATCTCTAGAGGTCTCAGCATGAGTGGATGTCTCCTCTCCCAGATCCTCTACATGCAGTTTCTCCACATCAATCTAAGGTTCCTCCTCCTTAGGAACTGAAATTTCCTCCTCTGCATGCAACTTGAACTCCCTCTTAAGTGATAAGTGCATGGCCTTCTGCTCATCAAACTTCAGATTCCTACGTACCACTGTACTCTGAGTGGAAGGTACGTACACCCGATAGTTATGGGGTGTATCTGTGTACCCCACAAGTATTTCCAACTCAGCTGTTGGGTCTAGCTTCTTCCTGGCATCTTTGGTCACATGATAGTAAACAGATGATCCAAAGATTCGGAAGTGACTTACATCAGGTCGCTTCTCGGAAAAGGCCTCCATAGGTGTCTTCATCCCCAGTATACGGTGCGGGCTTCTGTTCTGCAAGTATACTGTTGTATTGCATGCCTCAGCCCACAAATGCAGTGGTAGGCTTTGGTCATGCAACATCACTCAAGTTGGTCCCACAATCGATCTGTTCTTCCTTTCGGCCACCCCATTCTCTTGTGGGTTATGGGGTGTCGTCAGTTCTCATTTAATTCCTTCTGTAGCACAAAAGTATTTAAACTGTTGAGAGACATACTCTCCACCATTGTCACTACACAAGCCTTTTATTTTCTTTGCAGATTCTTTCTCTGCCAAGGCTATAAACTCACAAAACCTCAAGAAGGTCTTATCCTTCTTTTGCATAAAGTAGATCCAGCATCTATGAGAAAAATCATCAATATAAATAACATAGTACCTGTGTTTAATGGTGGAGGTTGTAGAGAAAGGTCCACAAACATCTGAGTGAACTCGCTTCATGATTGCTCCATCTCTACTGTCTTGATCCAGAAAGGAATATTTCGCACGCTTACCCAAAGTAAAAACTTTGCATGTATTCATCTGCTCAAGTTTTCCCTTGGGTAATCTGGTAGAAATCTGCTGCATGATCTTCAGGGCTCCATGATGCAAGTGGTCCAACCTTCTATGCCATAGCTTGCCAACATCTTGGCTTTGCACCATCTCATCTTTGGAACTCAATGTAGCACAGTCGTCTACCTCCAGCTTGTAGAGATTCTTTACTCGAATCCCAATTTGCTTTGTCTGTCCAGTACTGATATGCCTTAGGAAAATTCTTCCTTTACTAAAGACTACATCATAGCCTTTATCTTCTAGCATGTGATAGACATGAGATTCTTCTTCAGAACTGGTACATACTTTACATCAGTCAAGGTGAGGGGAGCTCCATGCTCCCTTTGAAACACAATCGTACCTTCACCTGAAACACGGTACTTTCCATCATCACCCATCTCGATCTGCATCTGGAAATCCTTCTCCTCCAAGGTACTGAAAAGATTCTTGTCACCTAACATGTGGAATGAAGCTCCACTATCTAGGTACCACACACATCCCGCAATGGATGAAAACATGCATGCGATAAGTGAGAAATCTAGCTCAAACTGTGAGGTTAGTGCCTCACCATCAGATCCCTTTGAGGAACCCTTCTTGGATTTCTTATGTGGACAATTCATAGCATAATGGCCCACTTCATGACAATGAAAGCATCGCACTTTCGATTTGTCAATCTTCTTCCCACCATGGGAAGAACTAGATTTGGGATGGGACGCCTTCCATTTCCCTTTCCTCGCCTTACTCACTAAGGCTATATTTTCTTCATCTTCTTGCTTCGATGATAATCCATCTCTGGTGCTTCTTCTTATTTCCTCCTACATCAAAACCGACCAAAGTCGTTCCCAATCTGGCATTTTTTCTCTTCAATTAACTGAGTTTTGGTAGTTATGCCAGCTCTTAGGAAGACCGAGGAGTGCAATACTCACCATGTCATCATCCGCGGTCATGATCCCTACACTTCCAAGCTCATCCCTACCGGTGGTGAGCTTGTTCAAATATTTGTAGAGATTGTGTCATCCTTTTCACACTTGATCTCACAAAGCTTATCTTTCAATGCCAGCTTCCTCTGATCATTTTTGTTCTGATATAGATCTTTCAATGTTTTCCACATCGAAAACGGTGTCTCCTTCCCATGGAGGCTTGAGACAATGTGGACTTGAACTCCCTCTAGGAGGATTCTCCTTGCTCTAATCACACATCTCTTCCATTTTGCGAGTTGAGTAGCATCAGTAAGCTTGGGGACTTCTTGCTCTATGAAGTCTCTAGACAATTATCCCATAATATTGCTTCCATGTGATCCTTCTAGGCTATATAATTCGAGCTGCCATTAAGGGCATACTCAAGTCTTAAACCACTAAACGCCATTGGTGAAATTGAGATGTGATAAGAACTCGATTTCTATATTCAGGGACCACAAACTTCAAACTTCTCCCTTCTTGTATATTGTTCTTCTCCTTTGATCACCTTTGCTCTGATACCATGTAGAAATTCCCACTGTAGATCAACAGATTATGCAATAAACTAAAGCAAAATACAAGATCTACTTCTACAATAAACTTTGTAGAAGCTTAATCAATTTGAGCACGATCAATGAGAACACATATAACTGAGAATGAGAAATCAATCACAGATAACACAAAAGAAATAACTTGGGGAAAGCCTTGGCCTAAAACCCCAATCTCTGTATTATCATACAAGTGGAAATCTTGTCCAAGTTACAACAAGAATCCACTCTCAAGCTATCCTGCTCTCTCTGCAATCAAACAATGCAACTCACAGACTGAATAGACATTGTATATGTCCTCCTCAAGCCCTCCAAGCCTCCTATTTCCTTGTGCAGTTTTTCTTGGGGTCCAGTGAAGCCACATGTGTGAATTGGCCTCATCACACTCACAAAACTTGAAGAAGTAATTGCACAATCGTCAAGGAAAGAATTCCTTCTGCATGCAAGGAATATTCACCATGGAATATTCTAGCAACTGATAGTACATTGCCCCTCCATCTGATCTCAACTGGGTCTTTGTCTGAACTGACATGCATGAGTTATTTATGAGAGAATATTCAGTTATCTGAAGTGTAGTAGTTACATGCATGCATGCATTAACTAACTGAACTCACATTAATTCAACAAACTATTTGAATTAATCTAACTGGACTTGACTTAGTTAACTAAGTCAACTAATTACAACTCAATATTACAACTCATCCTTATCTCTTTAACTGATGGATAAATTCCTCAATTAATGGAGAAACTGTTGCATGTCCCCACATAGACTTCATGTTTGATTTTCTACAACTAATTAACTCATGGTGAATTAATTAATTATTTTACAAATAGCTGCTAAGATCAAATTCGAATTTTACTTCTCTATTTTAGTTCAAGGACTAACTAAAATAAGAAGGTATCTCGAAATGCTATTTATAACAGTACTAAATTTAGCACTTCCAAATTTAGCATTTCTTGTTGTTATTTTCAACATCCCCCCCATAATAATAAATATAGTATATATGTTTATGGTTATGTGTGTCATTAGTACCAAGTTGCAAACGAATATCTTGTTGTGGTCCAAGTGGGGGGTCAAATTGATCCTTCAATAGTTGCACTAGTGTGTGGGGAGCCACATTGGACATGAAATCATTCATTGAGGTGATCAACATACTTGGGGAACTAGGAGTGGTCTCAATCTAAGGAATATTGGACTATTGATGAGAGCTAGATGTTTCCTAAACCCTACAATGTCTATGATATGTGATTATAAGAGGAAAAAAATAGGTGAGATGAGTGTCCTCGCCGCAAAACATAGAAGGGTGTTCCATCCACTGATTAATTGAGGTAGTGACATAGTAGATGGTAGATGGTGCATCATCAACATCTTGGGTTGGTGGAAGCAATGTAATAACAATGGTTGCATGAACAATTCCAACTAATGCATTCTGATATTGAGTGAGGTCAAGAAAATGATGAGTATAATTCTCGTGTTGTGTACAAATGCCACATAACTAGTTAGTTCACAAGCTCCTATTACATGGAGAGTACTTCCATTAGCTGTGGGGGTGGAAAGTAAAGGTGGCGCATGAAAGGAATGAAGGAGATCCTTCAACTATAAAAGAGAAGGATATAAATAATTAGGGTTTCCATGAGCATCATAGAGGATGCATGGGGGAATTTCCCAAGAAGTATGTGGTGTTGAAGCATCTATCTTATTTTTAGTTTTCACCATGACTACTTTTTGGTGCCCTCTGGTGTCCTTGTTTCTAGCGCTCATTTTTGGCCCAATTTTGCTTAAGAAAACATACTGAATTTCTATATTTTCCACCCATTTTCCATCACATACACCTCATTTTGATGTATTTATGCATATTTAGGTATATAAATTTAATTTTTCAATTTTTAGAAGTTTGTATGAAAATTGAATTTCAAGTACATTTTTGGACAGAATCAGAAATTCCCGTAATGGTTATATGGATGTCATATTTGCAGGAAACCTGGGCACGAGCTGGATACATTTATGGAAATATTAGGAGCTAAGACTGAGCTAACTCCTATTGGTTCAGTCAAACCAAGCTTAATCAGGCCCGGTCAAAGCTGGTTAAACAAGACCAATGATTCAGAAAATCCCTAGGAAATAGGGAAGTTTTATGATTTCATGGGATTTTTCATAATTTTAGTGATAGGTTGGATGAGTTCAACATGGATAGGTGGATATGGATAGATATAGTTGTTAGAAATAATTTAGATCAGTTTGTTTTGTAATATTCTATTTAAACCAAAACTTTAAAGGCTTATGATATGTAGAATTTGTATAATTTTATGTTGAGACATCTGAATATTTGAAGTTAATTTGAGGAACATGTTCTACCTTCATTTTGTTGTTCAATGGTGTGGATTATTGACTAAATTTGCAATAGTTGATAATCTCTTCAAGTGTGCAAGGAAAGGGTGGAAGGCCTCCACTCCAAGCTAAGTACACTTCATTGTTAATCTAGCTTGATTTTCATAAACTAGTCAGACTTGTTTATTTATTTTGCTTCATATTTGTTTGCTTGATTTGATGTATGATGATTTATGTTTGTTGGTGAATCTTGGTTTATTTATCATCTTTATATGAAGGGACAACCAGTGTTCAAGTTGAACCCTCCTTCTATTGGATTAATGAATAAAAACTAAATTTCATATTTCTTACCTCCAAGTAATTTTATGAAATTCTAGTTTTCTGACAATAGCATTATGATGAATGAATTTTTGATAAGGAATATCAAGAATCTCCTAAGTTAGGAGCCAGTTCATCTCACATATATTGCATAAGTGAATTAGAAATTATTTAATTAGATTTATATTTATAATATGTACTTCCTTATTTCTTCATATTTTATCTTCTAACCTTGACTAAATCTAATATCCATACATTTTGGACATGCCTCCAAGTTTTACAACCCTGGATTGATAATGAAATACTTGTGTTAATTTGTGTTAATAAATTAGCTCAACATTTTGGCGTCATTGCCAGAGAGGCATTCATCAACATAGTAAAATAGAAGATAAAAACAAAATCTAGAAATAAATACAACAAAAGAAAAACAATAAAAAATTAGTTATGTTATGTTTCTTTATGCCTAGAAATAGAGATCAGAAAGGTAGATTTATTAAACAAACCCCCCCATCCATAGAGGTAGGACCATCAAGACTAACTACACTGGTTGTTGCTAAACCAACACTAGAGGAATTATAAGAAAAACAAAGATCATGACAAAGATTAACTTTAATTGAAAGACAAACCTTGTTAGCCTGGGAGGTAAAGAGAAAACAAACTCCAAAAGAAATAACTACTTCAGAAAACCAAAAGGAAACAAGAAAAATTGTTAAACCAATAGATCAATCCATTTTTGGGCCCATATATCAACCTATTTTTGAAAACAAAGAACAACTTAAATCTCATATTTCCATAGAAATAGTTGAAACTATGATAGAAGAAGGCAAGGATCTGTTATTCTCACTCCAGAACAGAGACTTCAATATGAAAAACAACAAAGGGAATGGAGAAGACAAAGAGAGGAAGAAGCGAAAAGAGAAGATGATAGAAAGAGAGAATAAGAAAGAAAAACAGAGTATGATAACAAAAGACAAAATGATAATGAACAAGAAAATACGGATGATCAGGAAGCTACTTTTGGCTTTCCAATATTAGATACAAGTGCAATACTAGGAGAAAAAGTAAAAATGAAAAATATTCCACCTTCTGTATTGCCTAATTTTTATGGAATGTCAATAGAAGATCCTGACTCATTTATGTTTGACTTCGACATCTTGTGTAGAACTTATGGATACACAGATGACACACACAAGATTCGCCTCTTTCCTACTACTTTGAAAGCAGCAGCATTAAAATGGTTCATGTGGTTGGGAGAACGTAGAATCATTTCTTGGAATGACATGGAGAAATATTTCTTAAAAAGTATCAAGTCTATTGTAGGCCTAGGGACTCGAAGGAGAATGTTTTTAGAATAACACAACAAGAAGATGAAAGTTAGGAAGAGTATTTGAAAAGAGTTTCTTACAATCTTCAAAAATCGAAACAACACTCACTAAACCAGGATACCTTTCGCACAAACTTTCTTAAAGGTATAAGAGATGAATATCTTGACATTTTGAATATAATGGGCAAGGGTGATATTTCAAAATTGGCATTTAATGAAATTGCAGAACTATGTTAAAAATATTCTAGAGGAAGATCAAAAGATGGAAGGAGAGATGTTAGTTCAAAAGTGGCAGAATCAGTAGTAGGAGGGGTAACAAGAGAAGAGATAGGGAGCTTGCTGGAAAACTTCAAAACTGACCTTCTAAGTATACTAGGGGCACAATTAGATGTTCTAAAAGAAAACAAAAAGAAAGAAGAACAAGAACAAATATTAGTAATCTTTTGTCCCAAATGTAGAAAGAGGCATCCATTAAGAGAATGTCCTTTAGATAGTATTCAGGTATGTGGCCTTTGCACAGAAAACCATTCAATAGAAAACTATCTAAAGTTGAAAGAATTGCAAATGAATCCAATGGAAGAAGTACAAGGGGTAGATGGCCATTATTATATGGCACCAAGAAGACCTTGGCAGCCAAGCATTCCTCAACAATTCCCACAGCAATTCCCTCAAAAAAATTATCAATATCCTTCTCAAATTTCTTGGAATACCATTGGCTTAGTGGGGCCTGACACAGGTTCAGAGGTGATTTAGCCATGCAAATCCCCATACTACTGGCCCTTTTGGCAACAGTCCGCAAAGCGCGGACTGAGGTGTCACCCGAAGTAGTATGGGAGGGTGCTAGAACCAGGTTTCCACACCATTGGGATGTTTGATGGGCTTCTATCGCTACGCGCACTTGCGATCCCTTCGCGACCTGTGATGCAACTTATGCATAGCCCTGCTTGGGGCGTGACTCGTATAATACCCAAGCTTCTTATTTATTAATCGATTACTTAGCTTATGTGTGCCAGATTTGTTGTTATTACAGCATGTTCATCAACCATAAAAGTACGCACAATACATAAACGAATCCAACAATAAATAAGATAATGCACCGCAAATACACAGGAATATCCATCAACTTCTATTTTATTAATTTCCAATCTTGCTTACAACCTCGACACTGCCCTATACACTCAGCTGCAGGGGTCCACGCACTCAGTTGCAACTCTGATAGGCCTTTGCGCACTCAGCTGTAGAGCCTCTTCCTACTACTACAACCCAAGACACTTAGACTTCTACTCTAAACTTGAACCATTCCTTTGCTATTTCCCCTATCATCGACTAAATTTACAACTTAGAGCCTTGCTCTATTTATACAATCCCATGGTCCACAAACCATGGGTAGGCTGATTTTACACTAATTTACAATACAATGCTTAGGGCGGACAACCCTATGACTCAATTGTCCACTTCACACTCCACGCCCAAAATTCACGGAGTTCTACACCATCTTTGACGAAAACTTGGGCTTTGAGCCCCAAAATGTTAGAAAATTATATATTACAGATCAATGGAACACATAAAATATTGCAGAAATATAAACACAGAAAACACATAAAACAAGAGAGACACAGATACACATGGTTCACCTAGTTTTGGCTACGTCCAACCCGAACAGCCAGTCCTTCCTTTCTATTATCAAGCAAAATGAAGAGACACAACCTACAGCAGATTTGTTGTAATATCCTTTGTTTTCTCTCTCACATTCTCACCTCTCTGCTTCTTGCTCGAAGAATACACATCTATTACACAACCTCAAATACAATGCCCTCATACAAAGAGAGGGGTTTCCTTCTAGGGCAAAAAACCCTAAACTAAACATAAGTTCTATCGTCAGATCATTCGCCTCATGAACAACCCAGATTGACTAGAAATTACTATACTTTTACAAGGCAATTTTACATCTATTTTTAGCTTCGGGGGTGCTGGCCCCGAAACCCCCGCCGGGGGACCGCTGGCCTCCAAACCCCCCAGCTGGGGGGGATTGGCCCCCTCGAACCCCCGCGGGGGGAAAAAGTCCCCCCACATGGAGGGGTGTACAAACTTCCTGGAGTATACATCTGGCTAAAACAAAGACCTCTAAACAATCATGCTCCATACTCAACAATCTCCCACTTGGAGAATGATTGTAGCAACTCCACCGTTGCTTCATTTGCTAGACAATGTCTCTTCTTTGGACCTAGTTGTTTCTCATCTTCATTTTCATCCTTGAAGACCAATTAAAACTGAGCATATTCTCAGTTTCTCCCTAGTTACAACTTTTGTTAGCATATTTGCAGGATTCTGGCTAGTGTGTATCTTTTCTAACTTCAACTCTCCATCTTCCAACACTGATCGTATGAAATGGTACTTGAGTTGTATGTGTTTAGTCCTGGAATGAAATGTTGAGTTCTTTAGAAGATGAATGGCACTTTGGCTATCACTATATAACGTGCCCATATCATGCTCCTTACCCAATTCACCCATACACCTTTGTAACCAAATCATTTCTTTACTAGCCTCTGTAGCATCAACATACTCTACTTCTGTTGTTGAAAGTGCAACAACACTTTGGATTTTTGAAACCCAACTGACAGTTGTTCCACCAACAGTAAACACATATCATGTAGTTCTCCTCCTGTTATCTCTGTCACCTACCATATATGCATCAACATATCCCTTTGAGAAATGTTTGAACCACCAAAGCATAATGCTTGATTTGTGGTACCTTTCAAATATCTGAGAATCCATTTCACTACCATCCAATGTTCCTTTCCTGGATTGTTCATGTACCTGGTTACAAATCCCATTGCATGTGCAATATTAGGCCTTGTGCAGACCATTGCATACATTAAGCTTCCAACTGTTGATGCATATGTAAATTTAGACATAGAATCCATGTCTTCTTGGGTCTTTGGGCACATTTCCTTACGAAGTTTGAAATGGCTAGCAAAAGGTGTACTAACTGGTTTTGCGTTGTGCATATTAAATATTTTCAACACCTTTTGTATGTACTCATTCTGATACAATGTTAATTTACGGTTTTTCCTCTCTCTAGTTATTCTCATACCAAGGATTTGTTTTGCAGCTCACAAATCCTTCATTGCAAATGAATTTGCCAATTTTCTTTTGAGCACATTTATTTCATGCATGTTAGACCCTGCAACAAGCATGTCATCTACATATAATAACAATATAATATCGCTGCCATCATTTTTCTTTTTTAGATAAACATAATGATCAGAGTGCCATCTAGTATAACCTTGTTCAGACATAAACTTGTCAAATTTTAGATACCACTGCCTTGGAGCCTATTTTAAGCCATACAAGGTCTTCTTCAACCTGCACACTAGTTTCTCCTTCCCTTTCACCTCATATCCTTATGGCTGTTACATATATATCTCTTCCTCCAAATCCCCATGGAGAAAGGTTGTCTTTACATCTAACTGCTCAAGATGCAAATCTTCAGTTGTTACTAGACTTAAAATAGTTCTGATTGAAGTCATTTTAACAACAGGAGAAAATATTTCATCAAAATCAATACCTTTCTTCTGTGCAAACCCCTTCACCACAAGTCTAGCTTTGTACTTCTGTTTTCCTCCATCTTCTTCCTTCAACCTGTAAACCCATTTATTCTTCAATGTAGTTTTTCCTGCAGGCAACCTGACTAAGTCCCAAGTCTGGTTATGCATTAAGGAGTCCATCTCTTCTTCCATGGCTAACTCCCACTTCTTCCTGCTTTCAACCTGCATTGCTTCTTCATAAAATTCGGGTTCACCAGAATCAGTCAACAATAAATAATATAATGAAGGAGAGTATCATTCAGGGGGTCTACTTATCCTGGTAGATCTTCTAACACCACTTTCAAGTGTTTGGGGTGCCTGTTACTGTTGTGGTGGTTGCTGTTGTTGTGGTTGTTGATTATTATTATTTTCAAGCACCTTTAATTTTTCAGTGATTTCATCAAGGATTGCGTATTCCTTGTTTTCTTTTTCCTGTTTCTTTTCCTGCAACTGATTCTTATACATGACCTTTTCATTGAATATTACATCTTTGCTCCTAATTATTTTGTGATTTTCGTAATCATATAAGCGTTAACCAAAATTATTAACACCATATCCAATAAAGGTACATTTCTTTGACTTTGCCTCAAGCTTTGTTCTATTTTCTTTATCGATATGGACAAAGGCCTCACAACCAAAAGGCTTTAAAAAAGAGTAATTTACCTTTTTACCTATCCATGCTTCCTCTGGAACACCACTGCCAAGGAACTTGAAGGCCCTCTGTTTATTAGATAAACAATAGTATCTACAACATTTGCCCAAAACTGTAAAGGCAATCTTGCATGCAATCTCATGCACCTTACGCGCTCCATGATTGTTCTGTTCATCCTTTCTGACACACCATTTTCTTGTGGTGTTCTTGGAATTATCTTCTCTCTACGAATTCCATGCTCTGAACAGTACTTATCAAACTATTTGCTGTAATATTCACCTCCATTGTCTGATCTAAGACACTTCAATTTCTTTCCTGTCTCAATCTCAACCAAAGTTTTCCATTTCTTGAAAATATCAAATACATCAGATTTATTCTTAATACAATAAATCCAGGTTTTTCTAGTTGCATCATCAATAAAAGTAACATAATAACAAAATCCACCGAGAGATGATACCTGAGCAGGTCCCCATACATCTGTATGCACAAGCTCTAATTTTTCGCTCTTCTTTTCTTTCCCAACTCTAAGAAATCCGACTCTCTTCTGTTTTCCATAAATGCAATTCTCACAGAAGTCCAAATCAACATTCTTCAAACCCAGCAACAAATTCCTTGAGTGAAGAATCTTCATCCCCTTTTCACTCATGTGTCCGAGCCTATGATGCCATAACGTTGCATCTGCTCCTTTGGAAGTTAAAGCATTAACAGAGTTAGAAATACCATTGCATAAATATAATGTACCAACCTTTTCGCCTTTTGCTATTACCAGGGCTCCTTTGGTGACCTTCCAAGCTTTATCTGTGAAAGTTGTCACAAAACCTTCACCACCTAACTGCCCTGTTGAAATCAAATTTTTCTTTAGATCTGGAACATGCCTTACCTCCTTTAGTAGCCATTGGTTTCCATTCTTCTTTTTTACAAGAACCTTATCCATTCCAACAATTTTACAGGGTTTATCATCACCCAAATGAACTTGTACAAAATCTCCTTGAACATAGTCATGAAAGTATTTCTTATCAGGTGTGGCATGGAATGAGGTCCCTGAATCAACCACCTAGGAATCAGTAATATTTTCGAAAGAAAGAATCAAAGCATCTTGTAACACCTCACCTGTCACATTTGCTTCATGATTGTTTTCTTGGTGTGCATCTCCTTCTTTTCCCTTCCGAGATCTACAGTCTTTCTTTAGGTGTACTTTCTTTCCGCATTTCCAGCACATATCCTTGATCTGGACTTGGATCTGCCTTTCCTTGATTTACTGCGATATCCTGAGCTCTTTCCTCTTTCCATTTTTCTTCCCCTATACTCTGCACTCAGAGCATTTCCCGATGTCTCACCAGAGCTTTTCCATCGCATTTCCTCACTAAGGATAGCACCGACAACATCATCAAACTTTAAAGTACTAGATCCAGAAACATAGTTACTAATGGCCCTTACTAAACCATTCCAACTTTCTGGTAATGAGCACAAGAATAACAGAGCTCTAACTTCATCATCAAAGTTTACCCCTACAGAACATAACTGACTTGTAATAGTATTAAAATCATTTAAATGGTCTGCAACATATCCACCTTTCGACATCTTCATATTAAATAACCGTTTCATAAGAAATACCTTGTTTGAGGCCGAGGGTTTTTCATATAGTTTCTCCAATGCCTTAATAAAACCCTCTGTCATTGTTTCCTTCAAAATGTTGAAGGTGACCAATGCTACGAGGCACAACCGTATTGTTCCGAGTGCCTTTCTATCGAGAAGGTTCCATTCTTCATCTGTCATACCCGTTGGCATCTTTGCTTTTCTGCCTAATGGTAGCTATAGATATTTCTGATACAGATAACCTTCCATCTACATCTTCCACAGTGAGAAGTTTTGGCCGTTAAATTTCTGTACCCTAAACTTACCATCTTCCGCCATTTCTCCCACTCGAACGAGGAACCCTTCTTTCTTGAGAGTTTATCAGCCAAATAGACCTTCGACTATGACACCAGTTGCTATAAAAGTATATATTACGGAGAAATGGGACACATAAAATATTGCAGAAATATAAACACAGAAAACGCATAAAACAAGAGAGACACAGATATACGTGGTTCACCCAGTTTGGGCTATGTCCACCCCAAATAGCCAGTCCTTCCTTTCTATTATCTAGCAAAAATGAAGAGACACAACCTACAGCAGATCCGTTGTACTATCCTCTGTTTTCTCTCATATCCTCACCTCTCTGCTTCTCGCTCGGAGAATACACATATATTACACTGACTCAATACAATGCCCTCATACAAAGAGAGGGGTTGGCTTCTAAGGCAAAAAACCCTAAACTAAACATAAGTTCTACCATCAGATCATCAACCTAATTAATGGCCAAGATTGACTAGAAATTACTATACTTTTACAAGGCAATTTTACATCTGTTTTTAGCTTCGAGGGCACTGCCCCGGAGCCCCCACGTGGAGGGGTGTACAAACTTCCTAGGGTATACATCCGGCTGAAACAAAGACCTCTGAAAAATCATGCTCCACACACAACAAGGATAGTAATTTGCATAACATTTGCGTTTAAAACGTCTTTTGATTGCGAATTCAGTAATAGCATTTCCAGAAAAATAAGATGCATTGTCAAACATGAGGGAAAAAGGAACGCTAAACCTGGTGATTAAATGTTGATCAATAAAATTGATTATAGTTTCAAAATTGACCACCTTCAGGGGTATTTCTTCCACCCACTTGGTGAAATAATATGTAGCAGTTAAAATATAGTTATGCTACTTAGAAGAATGTAAAACAATCTCACCTATTATATCGAGTCCCCATTGCTCAAAAGGTTGCTCAATATTAATTGGTTGCAAAGGAAACGCTGGTTTCTTTTCCCTCCTTGAAGCTATTTGGGAGACTTTGCATTTTCTCACATAAGCATGAGCATATTTGAATAGAGTCGGCCAATAGTAAACAACATGAAGGATCTTATGAGAAGTAGTGTCCTTGCTACCAGCTGGTCCATCATGTAGTTCCTGCAACACTTTTTCTGCTTTAGGTTTCTCTAGACGTCTAGTAAGACAGAATCATAATTTCTTCTAAACAAGACATTATTGACAAGTTGATACTGATTGGCTTTAATCCTTAAATATATTTTTATTTTGTAATTGAGTTCTATTTTAAATAAAAAATTAAATCAACATACTGAGATTTAGTGTCAATAGGACATACCTTTGGAACTTGAACATTATTACCTGAAACTTCTTTAGATGAACTGTCAAAAGCTCCAGTTATTAATCTGCAAAAACCTTGACCTCTGACTATTTTAGATGGCTTTATTTCTAGGTGATATTATTGCAAAGAAATAACACAATTAGACCTCTTTTCTCCTAACTCTATATGAATAAAAAATTGCCTAACTACTGGGAAAGGAATAATTACTTTCGTATGTGATTTTAGGAGAAAAGGTCTTAAATGTTTTATTGACTTAAAAACCGAAAATGCTTATTTTCCACTTCTGAATAGTTTAACTCAACTTCTTGTAGATTGGAAATAAAGAAGGCAATGGGAACTTCAACTTGTTGTTCATTGGGTGGGTCAACACTACGGCATAGGACTATTCAGAAGCAAAAGTCTATAGAACAAATTCTTTAGAAAAACCGGGTGTTGATAATGAAGGAGAATCTATGATTGCTTGCTTTATTAATTCAAAGGTTTTTCTTTTGGTTTGTCCCCATTTGAAAACTGACTTCTTTTTTATCATGGTGTGTAAAGGTAAGACAATTTGTGAAAAATCAGGAACAAATCGTTTGACAAAATTAATCTAGCCAAGAAAGGATTGCATGGACTTTTTGTTGTGAGACAAGGGGATTTCTAAAATCACCTTAATCCTTTCCAGGCCTATGCAAAGTCCTTCTTTAGAAAAAATAAATCCTAGAAGCTTACCTTCACTAAGAGCAAAGAATGACTTCTTCGGATTCAAAGAGATTCCAAAATTTCTACACCTTTCAAAGATTTGTTTCAGATCATGAAGATGATTATTCCTCTTTTTTGAATAGATTATAATGTCATCTAAGTACACAACAATGGATTTATTGGTCAAACCTTTGAAACCGATATCCATGGCTCCTTGGAATGTAGCTCCAATATTTATCAATCCAAAAGGCATCTTCTAGT
Organism: Pinus taeda; assembly: GCA_000404065.3. Classification (NCBI taxonomy): domain Eukaryota; kingdom Viridiplantae; phylum Streptophyta; class Pinopsida; order Pinales; family Pinaceae; genus Pinus; species Pinus taeda. Next base: position 11,291 of record APFE031326053.1, on the reverse strand, counting down.
GAGCCTATGTTCCCCATTTGGTTATGAATGTGGTTTTTAATTTATCTTCTGGATGCACGTGAATCTGGTTATAGCTTGAAAAACCATCTAAAAATGAGATTAATTCAGAACCTGCAACAGACTGCAAAATTTGTTCCATTGGAGGTAAAGGGAAGTTATCTTTTTCACATGATTTATTTAAATTCCTAAAAGCTATAAAAATGCAAATGTCTCCATTCTTTTTCATGACTGGCACAAGATTCAAAACCCACTTGGAATGTCTGATTGGGAAGACGATTTTGGCGTTGAGTAGCTTATTTAACTCAGTCTTAATTTGAGCTTCTAAGATGTAACCATGGTATTTTCTCCATTCGGGTTTACTAGGATGTAACTAGCTATTCGGAACAGTTCCCCTGGGGTCAATTTTGGGGTTAAAAGCCCAAGTTTTGGGGCTAAAGGCCCAAGTTTTGTGTAAAGAATGTGAAGTCTCCACATTTTGTGGCCACGGAGCAAAAATATGTACATAATTACTAAGGGTTTTTTGCCCTTCTTTTGTATAATTCACGTCGGCTTTAGAGATCTACCCATGGTCTGTGAACGATGGGATTGTATAAAAAGGGAGTCTTAGAAGAGTCTAAGGAAATTTTTAGTGGAGTAGGTTTTGCGTTATGTTTTATGTAGGGGTCTGTGAGAGCTAAGAGTGAAGAGTCTTAGTGTAGGAAGAGGCTCTGTAGTTGAGTGCACAAAGGCCTATGGTAGAAGTCCGTAGCTGAGTGTGCGGATCCCTGCAGCTGTGTGCGCAGGGCAGTCAGAGTCTGCATTGGAAATTTTGATTATTAATAAAGAGGAATATTCTGCAATTATTTGTGTATACGTTATTTTACTTATGTTATGAGTGTTGCGATTATGTTATGTTGAATACTGGAGTATGAAGTAATGTTATATTGATGCACGAATCTATGTATTTTACTTTGTCATATGAATGCAAGTAGGAATATCTGTTTACGCAAAGATAATGTAATGCATGTTAAAGTAACCAATACTTAAGCAAATCTGGGTAGATACAGAAGTAAGAGTAATTACAGGGGCACATAGTCCCTGATCTATCTATTTAGGGCTCATGAAGGACGACCAAATAATTTCACAGAGGATTCTAGGATGAATAAGAGAGTACTTTGATAAGCCCTAAAGGGATTATCGATCTGCGCGAAGGAAGGTCAGGGAAAATAATCGACATCACAACCATCTCAGGGTGCAGAAACTTGGTTCCTGCATCCCCCCATACTGCTTCGGGTGAGACTTCAGTTTGCACTCCATGGATTGATGCTAAAACGGCCAGTAGTGTAGGGATTTGCTTGACTTCTTAATGATGAACCTGGGTCAAGGCCCATCAAGCCAACAAATGGTTCTGTTTCCGGGACCAGGATCTACATAACGAGATGTGAGATGTTGCATCATTTGAATCCAATTAAGAAGGAGATTGAAGATTGGTTGGATAGAAAGATCCACGAATTCACAGTGCATGAAAACAGGAATCTGCGATTGACGAAAGAACGATGGTTGGAGATATATCTGTACATAGAGATACACAAAATCTTCTTCTATTCCTCCCCAGTTGAATTATACGAGTGGATCGCAAAGTTGGTAGATGACCAAGGGAGGTGGAGGCCTGACGGTCCGATTGTCTGGACCCCAGAGTGAGTGCAGAAATTGGAAGCCTCTAAAGATAAGATTGTGCACGGTGTCGATTATTGGCTTGACCATATCATAGGAGGGTTTGTGACAGAGTTCGTGGTCGATACTTTGGTCGATTACAACGAAGCAGAGTGCCACTTTTTCAAGGGGCCGTGAGGTAAGTATTTGAAATCATTAAATACTTGGATTACGATGCTCTTGTGTGAAAAGCGGGTTATGTAGTTACCTTGATGTTTGGGGCTACATGGAGTGGAAGGAATTTCAAGGACAGAGGAAGAAAAGGCCCTAAATATAGCCCATTGATTGAGCCTCCTCTGAGTGATGACGAAGGAGTAGCACAAGCTTCTCCGCTGAGCACTATTCAGTTGATAAGACAAGGATTCCCGCGAATACCTACATTGCCTCCATCCTCACCTTCACCACTTACCCCCTCACCCACACCATCACCACCTCCACCACCGTTCAAGATGGTGAACTCCATAAAGCTACCTGTGTTCAAGGTTATAGGAAATGAAGATCCAGACCAGTTTTGGTTCTTCGCGAAGGCTGTGTGGGAAGCTCAGGGTATCAAGGATGATCAAATGAAGAAAACAACATTGGTTAGTGCTTTGAAGGACTGTACACTAACTTGGTACATTAAGTACTACACTGATAATTTGACATCCGCGTTGGCCAATATCCAAACTGCGCTAAATAAGGAATTTAGTAGACCTAAGTCTGAGGTGGGACTATAAACTACACTGCCCAGGTTGGGGAGCTGCGTGATCGGGGAACTACGTGGAATGGAGGAATGTCATAGTGTCAACAAAAATGTGTAGGAAGCTGCGCTATCCAAGAAGGGACCATGTAGGGACTTGACAGTGGGAAAATAGCTAAATGGAGCCAGGGGGGGGGTGGCATTTAAGTCAGAATTTAAGGGCAAGATCTGTGGAAATTTGCTACCAATCCAGCATTTATGAACAAAATTTGGGGGGAACAGTTGGATTTGAATTTGAAAATGCCTATAAATTACAAGTGGCTTCCCAGCAAAAAACACTTGGAATTTTGAGAATTGAGGTGTTGAGGTCTCAGGCCCGTATGAATTGTGAGTACTTTGAAGCTTTAATAGCAAGTTCAATGTTTGAGAAGTTGCCAAAGGAGACACAAGAGTTGTTTTCTAGTATCATGTCGGTGCCTGCAGAAACCGCGATCACTGGAGAAGCAATGGTAGCTGAGGGAACTACTCCAAAAGTAGCAATGGCAGTTGAGGGAGCTACCCTGAAGGTTGCAAGTGTCGAAGTACTGGCAGAAGTGCCTAAATCACCAAGGTCACCCAGGCTGAGGCCTACGCCGACCAAAGAAGGTCTAAAAATAAAGAAGGACAAGTAGAAAGCGCCACTTCCGGTGCGCATATCACCTAGAAAGCACCCATAGAAGGAAAATCCCACCGTGCAAGAGAAGGGAAAGCTAATTGACCTAGAGCCTGAAGAGGATGTTGAAGAAATCCCTATGGATGAGGAAGATATTGACATGGCGGCGGAGGATGTTGACGTTGAGCGATCTGACCCTATCTCTAAATTTCCTGAGTACATTCCTCCACACAGAGGCAAGAAAAAGGTTCCCAAGGATATTGATGAAAGCAAGGTCACGTTGCATACACCCTTGCTACCAGACAAAATCACCTTTGAGGGATCGCGCCTGGGGCACGTCCCCCATTTAAAATTGGAGGATTTGGATTTGGCTGATATGGAGCACTTTTATCGCTTAGCAACAAATGAACTCATGCACCGCATATACTATAAAGACTCTGTTGTGACCATGCTGGAGCCAAGAAAGTGGGAAAAAGGGGTGGATAAGGCCGGTTTTTTAAACATGCTGTGGGTACCGCATTACAACCGCGCGTCCATAACCATGATAGTAATCAAGTAGCTATTGTGCTTGGTGCATGATGGGTGCCTGTGGTTGGAAGAGCCAATACCGATCACTGACATGCTGATTCATAGGATCACTCAGCTGCCGCACACAGGACAAAATCCAGCCATTGCATTTGGTGGAAAGACAAGTGATCGCGACCTCGCCGAAGCAATGAAGGATAAATTTAAGCTCGCTAAGAAGCCACATGGATACTCCATCACTACCATAACCAACCTCGTGGTTAAGGAAGCTGCCCAGATCTTGGAAGGAAAGATTATGAGCAAGTGTCGCACAGATGAAGTGCCGACACCGGTAGTTTCACTAGTGATCTAGTGCGTAGAGGGCATACAATTCAACTGGGTGAGCTACCTCTGCAGCGAGTTCCTCACGAAATGAAGAGAGGCACAGGATCAAAGCAAAACTTTTCACTATGCATGGCTGTTGCTGTCCATAATGCTGGTCGTGTGGTAGGTACCAGAGGATATTCAGTTTCCTTTGGTCGCGTAGGACCTACCGGAAGCAGTGAAGTTCGTTTCGCTCTGGGTTTCAAAGGACCCCCAAAGGGTTAAGGATATCAAGGTATTTTTGAACTTAATGGAGATGAGTATTCACATGGCCATCAGCCGCAAGCCGTGGTTGTCACCGACAATTATGATCAACTGACAGAGTATGTGGAGTTCAAGGTGGACTTCCACCATGTCTCCATGCATGTGTAGAAGGATCTTGAACTAAAGTGGTATGACCTTCCATACTTGGCCACAGACGACGCGATTGCAGTGGTCCATGACCACTAGCTGGTAGATTGGCGCACCGCTTTAGACTTGATAGCTGGGTCTAGCAAGTCTGCAGTGCAATGAAAAAAGGAAGAGGCCAGGCTGAAGATGGAACAATTGGCTAAGAAAAGGAAGAAGGGGGTTGAAGTTAAAACCAAGGTGGATTGCACTGCTATGAAGAAAACAAGAGGATAGGAAGAAGAGGAGGAGTGTAGCTCTGACAAGAGCCAGAAGTTGCCTTCCCCAGAGATAGAGGAGGATGAACATAAATTAGAGCAGGGAGGGGCAGACCCAGAGACTACTCCATTCCGGGTTAAGCACACTAGTGAATAAGAGAAAGTAGGGAAACAGAAGAAGTCTAAGGCCAACAAGACTTCCCTCGACCCAATCACCTTGACTGAAGGTGATTTGAACGATATTGGTGATGCGGTGAGGGATGCGATTGGGGAATTGTTGCAATAGTTCGAGCAACAACAGAAACAGGCCTTGGGAACCATTCAGAGGGGTTTGTATGAGCTGTAGATCCAGGAATCGTAGGTATAGACCATTGTGGGATGTAGAGGTGCAGTGTCAACTAGTTTGGCACCTGGCACCTTAGAAGCAGCAGGGATGGTGCACACATTGGATCCCCGGGAAATAGTGCTACCGGACGGAGCGTTAACCAAGGAAGCCAAAGATGACAAGGCCACTGTCAGCACCCTCAAGGGGGTTGGACTCAATTTGGCCACGTATCCAAGTGAAGCCCTTCACACTTTGCAAGATGGTGTGATCGCGGAACTTCGGGCCCGTGAATAGCGTGCACTCCATGTTATCATTGAGCAGAGGGTGAATAACCCTTAGATGGCTGCACAAAAGAACTCCACTATTGATCTCTTTAAGGCCATCATGGACAAGAATGAGGACACGACCAAGGTAGTGGCTGAGGCATGCAAGTCTGTCCCGAAGCTGGACATTCTCAAAGATGAGCTAGTGGATGTGCGAATTCGGAAGGTCACTGCTGGAGTGCGTGAAGCAAGGAAAAAATTGGCAAAGGTTCAATTTGAACTGAACCTTAAGATTGGAGAACTTGCATTGAAGGCCTAGGCTTTGACTTTGCCTGAAGTCAGAGAGCAGCGAAAGGCAGTTGTTAGGGACATCGTTGCATCAATAGATAGTGCGGTAAAAGATTGTACTATGCTCTTCGAGAAGTCACTCGAAGTAGTCATCAGCTTACAGGAGGATCCCATTGTTCTGGAAGAAAAGGTGCTGGAAGAGCAGGTGGACATAGCACAACACAGGGAAGCATTATTGAAGGCTTGATTGAAGCCTTGGCTAGATGAAGCATATGTGCTCACGACCACCATTGAAGGCAAATTAGCTAGTTTACATGAAACACACTAGAAGGTACAGGTAGATGGTGCATGGCTAACAAGGGAGTAGCAGATGAAGCAGGCGGCAACAAAGTGAACCACCAAAGTCACAGTGGTACAAGTGGAGCTGGGAGGTCTTTGTGACAGGATCTCTAGGCCAGTAGAGTGACTCGAGGGTGAGTCACCTAATTTGTGTTGGGGGCCTGTTGGGAACAAGTCCACTGGGGTCAATTTTGGGGTTAAAATCCCAAGTTTTGGGGCTAAAGGCCCAAGTTTTGTGTAAATAATGTGAAGTCTTCGCATTTTTGTGGCCACGGAGCGTGAAGATGTAAATAGTTACTAAGGGTTTTCCACCCTTCTTTTGTATAAGTCATGTCAGATATAGAGATCTACCCATGGTCTGCGGACCATGGGATTGTATAAAAAGGGCGTCTTAGAAGAGTCTAAGGCAGTTTTTAGTGGAGTAGTTTTCGTGCTATGTTTTATGTAGGGGTCTGCGAGAGCTAAGAGCTAGGAGTCTTAGCTTAGGAGGAGGCTCTGCAACTGAGTGCATAGATGCCTAGGGTAGAAGTTTGCAGCTGAGTGCAAGGACCCCTGTAGTTGTGTGCATAGGGCAGTCAGAGTTTGTAATTGAAATTTGGATTATTAATAAAGAGGAATATTCTGCAATTATCTGTGTCATTATTTTACTTCTGTTATGAATGTTGTGATTATGTTATGTTGAATACTAGAGTATGAAGTAATGCTATATTGATGAGCAAATCTATGTATTTTACTTTGTCATATGAATGCAAGTAGGAATATTTGTTTACGTGAAGATAACTATAATGCATGTTAAAGTAACCAATACTTAAGTGAATCTGGGTAGATACATAAGTAAGAGTAATTATAGGGGCACGCAAGTGCCTGATCTATTTATTTAGGGCCCGCAAAGGATGACCATAGACTTTCGCGGAGGCTTTGTGGATGAATAAGAGAGTACTTTGATAAGCCCTAAAGGGCTTATTGATCTGCACGAAGAAAGGTTAGGCAAAATAACTGACATCACAACCATCTCAGGGTGTGGAAACTTGGTTCCTACATCCTCCCATACTACTTCGGGTGAGACTTCAGTCCACACTCCATGGATTGATGCCGAAAGGGCTAGTAGTGTAGGGATTTTCTTGGTTGCTTAACGCTGAACCTGAAATTGAGAGTTATAAGCTGGCAAATTGCCAAAGAAAGATTCTAGAGAATAATTTCCTAGAATATTGTTTGTGAACATCACTGGTTCATTTTCTTCATCTAGATCAGTCACATAGTACTTCATATGCTTTTCCATATCAACACAAATTTGATTAGGTTTTTCTTCATACGGAAGCCAAAGATGCGAAAATCAGTTGCAAAATAAGCATGCAATTTCTCAGATCAGTCCATGCTTAAAATAAGGCATAAAATTCAAGGATACTTGCAAGAATATGTTAATTATTTGGAAGGATTTTGGATTTTAAGATACTCTAATTAGGACATCATTCATCTCTCCTAAGACTTTGAATTTTGTTCGGTCTAATTAAACAATTTGAAAAACAAATTTCTTAGGTGAAATATTCAATTTGAGACAAACTAAATAAGGCATATATTGGATGATACACTAGAATCTACTAAATAATTATGAACATTCTTATTAAAGATTTCAAAAGTCAAGAGAAAAGGAGTGTGGGAATTTGATATATCTCCAATCAAAATAGCACCAAAAGAATCAATCTTATTTGTAGGAATATTTGGATGTTTTCCCTTCGCTTTTGAGGCCTTCGAAGTAATAGTAGTAGAAGGTAATGGAGATGTAGGGACAACATTTAATTCATTGAGTAAGAATTCATGCTTCTATTTTAATTTACTAACCTCATATAAGGAAATGTTAGCTTTTATATTTTTCATGTCTTCTACAATATTATATTCAATGCTATCAGAAACTATCAAAGTTTTAGATGATGAGGGAGATTTGGAAGTAGTTGGTGTAGAATCAAAAGATGGAGTAGAAGCATTTTTTATCATACCTTTATATTTAGTATAATAAATGGGAGACTTTTGAGTTTTACTCGATGAAGTAGTATCAACGGGTCCCTTCTCGTACTTACTGGAAAAGATTCTTCTTCTTCTTCATTTTCTCAAGTGGTTAATATGAAGTCCCATATACCATGAGCTTCAACTATTTCCTCTTCTTATGTTTCATCAACATATAGAGATGTTTCTTATTCTTCATCATCTTCATTAGATTCAACATTTGATATATCAACAGGACATTGTGTTGGTTGATTCCTTTTGAAAGGCCAAAAGGATTTCCTTTTGGATTCAACAACTTGTTTCTAAATTTCAACCATTTCATTTTACATTATTTTCAAAACCTTCTGTAGTCCTTCCAAATCATAAGGATCTTTAGGAGCCTTTTTATTGGATTCATCTTTAAAAATCACTTTCTTGATCCACTTTCTTTCTTCAATGCCATATATCTTATCAAGAGATAGAACTCTATTTTCCACAGATAAATCTTCTTTCATGTTGTCAAGTAGTGTTGTTTTATTAGCTCTATCTATGAACATAAAAATATTTGAAGGAAGAGAAGTAATGTACCATTCAATCTGCACATTAGTACCAAGTCTAGAAGTGTCTGGGATTTTATTTAACAATTTGTTAAATCTTGAGTTGAAATCCTTAATTTTCTCATTTGGATTGGTTTTGAGGTTTGACAAATCATTGATTAGATTAGTTGTTGTTCGGTCATCCCCAAATTTCAACAAAAAAATTTCTTCAAACATATCCTAGTTTGTGATTGATCCAACAGAAAGGGAGAAATATCAAGACCCTGTAGATCCCTCAAACGTGCAAGGAAAAAGCCTGCAAACACAATCCTCTTCTGCAAATCCATTGAGATTGATAGCCAACATGAGATTATGAAGGTGTTCCTAGGCAGAAAAACCAATCATCTAGATTAAACTTCGGTAACCATCTCTTTGGATGTTTAGGAAGGGGATGTAATGGTGTTGCCATTTGAACTACCCCTAGGTTGTTCCATGGTCTATTTTCCATTTTGGGAGTACTAGGTGTTATCACTTAAGACTACAAGTTCACTTATGTACAAAGATCCATATAAATTTTTTTGGTTCAAGTCAATAGGTTTTTAGGTGTATTACTTTAAAATCAGTTTTTCCAAAGGTATTGATGTAGGTCCTTGTAAAAAACCGTTAGTTTCTATCTCTCATAGCATATCTAGTCTTGATTACATCATTCTGACTTTGCACAGTTTCATAGCATAATATGATTGGCCAGTTTAGCTGCGCAATCATTTTCCACCATTCCTGAGCAGCCATTGCGTAGCGCGGCATGTCATTTCATGATTGCCTGCACTACGAAATCGGGGATTCGGGTATTTTCTGCAGCATATTGCCTTGAAATGTCAAATCTTGGGAGGTGAGTCATCAAAAACCGTTCATATGTGTCAGTCGACGTCCTCTCCAGATCATGATAGGATTCATCCCACCATTAGAGATAGGATCACACACATGTCAATTACTTCAATCAATCTTATGAGGTATGGTTGTGCAATTATGTTTATTCATGACTGCATTAACGTGCCTATTCTATGGTGAATGTTTGAAAAAACACAAGGAAGCCGCCCGAATTCTCATTCAAAAAAGATACTACTGCAAGCGAGCCTGCATTTCGAAGCAAAAGCTGGTGAGTAAATTGGAGCTGCTAATTAAGTTTTCGGTGCAAGAAATTTTCTGAGCAAGATGGAAAAACGAGAGCATAGATCCGGGAGATGTCTAAGGACTGAACCAGAGGGACTCGATCTCACGCTGAAAGATGAGGGTGTTGCTCGAGCTTTCAAACAGGAGGGTTGCTGGAGGTTCTGTGAGAAACTGAAAGGCGGACACACAGAGGTAACCAAAGCTTTTGCTCTAAACTTTAGTGGCTTGAATTCTAAAGTTGCATTATTGGAATTCCCTGTATCTCCACAAGTTATCTTTGCTGTCACCGAGATCCCAAGGAGTGGTCAGGAGTGGTTTAAAAATTACAAGTTTGATACATCTCCATGTAAAGAATTTCTGAAAGAGCAATATGCCAACGAGGACCTTTCTAAGGCAATACCCAGGCATTATATTAAAGAGCATTATGCTCTGCTCCTCACAGCTATTCAGAAGTACCTCACATGTGAGGGAAGGTACACTAAAGTATACTCCTACCATTTCAAACTTCTGTTACATTTCACAGGAAAGACGTCCATGGATATTCCTTTCTATTTGTTTAGGAGTCTAGGCAAAATGTGTGACAAAGTTCAGTATAAAAAGGATAATTATGAGACATCTCTCTTCCATCATGGTTTAATCAAGCTACTGGTATTAGATAACCTGCACAAAATCGGGAGGGATTGGGATTCATTCATTTTCATGTCGCGTTTCCAAAGTAAAACCGGTCTAACCCCATTACCAGACAGAGAAAAAGAAGGAAAGACTCAAGAGTCTACAATGGTTGAGGAACCTACACTGGCAACAATGGTTGAAGAGCCTACATTGGCTGAGCCCAAGAAGCAGGCTAAAGACCGTAAGAAACCAAAGAATAAATCAAAGCAATCAGGGAAACCCGTAGTCATCAAAGAGACACCAAAACCATCCGAGGAGAAGATGAAATACCAGAAAGTTGCAGCCAAGCCAAGTGAAGTTACACAGGAAACTAGGATCAGAACAAGGAGCCAATTGAGCAAAGAAAAGGGAAAGTCAATTGCAGTAGAAGACAGCCCCATGTCAAAGGCTAGTCTTAAGGATTTACTAGAAGCAATTGACTTTGAGCAAGCCACATCTGTACAGGTGGAGCCCGTGCCAATAGACCTAACACAGTCATCTCCTGACAGCTCTAAGAAATCCAAAGCCTCAAAAAGGCTAAGATTCGAGGAGGCTGGGAAGGAATTCATGGTTAAGCCTCGAAGGCCAATCACTAGAGGTGAAGCACAAGCAGCAGAACAAATCCCAAAGGGTAAGGAGACTGCCAAGGTAACAACAAAGCAAACCAAACCGTTGCCTAAGATAGAGAAACCAGAAAAGGCAGAAAGGGCAGAAAAAATAGAGAAGGCAAAGGAGGCAGAAAAGGCAGTGAAGGCAGAGAAAGTACAGGAAACCAAAAGAGTAATCTATACCAGAGAGCAGACTAAACAAAAAGGAAAGCAGGTAGCTCAGGCCAAAGAAACAAAGGAGAGCAGAAAGAAAGAGGTAAAGGAAAAGGCTCCTTTGAGCAAGAAAAATAAAACCTCATCCACTAAGGAAAAATGGGAAGCAGCCGACCAGGAGTTGGCCAATTTTGAAGAGACAGTGTCTGAGATTGCAGCTATGGAAAGTGAACTTGCAAAGCTGAAGGCTCAGCTAGGCAAGTTAGCTGCCAAATGACTTAATTTTCAGTATTGCACCAAGTTTTTGTTTCATGTTTCTTAAGTTAATTAATGTTTTTTGAGGCATGTATTAAGGAAAGGATAATAAGCAATTTTGGGATCAAAGAGGAAAGCTGTGACAGTCTGAAATGATTGAAGACTGTGATTTTGCAAAAAATAGCAGTTTCGTAGCGCGCTACGAAA